>JAQQSW010009736.1:0-13157 GCA_028646575.1 Pseudocheirus occidentalis
CCTGATCAATTGATTCAGCCCCCCTGCTGAGTCCGCAGGCCAGGGGCTCTGAAGCAGCCTGGTGGGGGCCACTGGTGGATCCAGCAGTTCCCTTCCCCCACTGCTTCTTTGCCCCAGGGGCAGAATGGCTGAACTGCTTTATCACCCCCAAATTAATTTTCAAAGTTTCAACTTTCATTAGTGGTCTCTGACTGATGCTCCCCTCAGGCAGGTGCTTTAGATTTTCTTTGAATTAGACTCAAGCTGCTGTTTGGGAGGCTTCGCTCTTCCTTGTGGCCGCCCTGGGCCTTGCCTGGCCGTGGCTGTGGTTTTGGGCTGGCAGTTCTCTGCTCCGCTGCTGTGCGAGTTGCCCCTCTCCCGTCCTGTTCCTCATGCCTTGGCAGATGTGGAGGTGCTGGAGGCTGTAGAACCTCTAAAGACTGGCTGCAGGGCTCGGCTCAGCTCAGCCCGGCTCCTTCCCACCATCCCAGGCCTGGCCATGGTCTCGGCTTCAAGCTGTTCCAGCCTCTGTTCAGGCTGCCCGATGAGCCCCTGCTGCCGAGCTGCCTTCAGCGAGAGATGGGTTCTCTGTATTTTTGTGAATCTGAGAGTCCTAGACTTTCCTAGACTTTGTCTGGGCTCATATTTTCTGGGTGTTTAGGGTGGTGGTGTGGGAGCTGCAAGACCTTGCTGCTTCTACACCACCATCTTGGCTCCGCCCCCCAGCATCTTGGCATTTTTTGATGTCTGACCAAGGTCTAAGCCCTCTACAATACTTACTTAAGCAGCTTCCATGACCAATGGAATAGTTCTCATCCACCTATTCCACCAGAGTAGTGGTTCTTAACCTTCCTAATGCGACCCCTTAATACAGTTCCTCATGTTGTGGTGACCCCCCCCAACCATAAAATTATTTTCGTTGCTACTTCATAACTGTAGTTTTGCTGCTGTTATGAATCTATCTGATATGCAGGATGTATTTTCATTGTTAGAAATTCAACATAACCCACAAGTTGAGAACCACTGCACCAGAGGAAGTCTCCATATACTTGGTGCATATTATATGTTAAATAATGGAAATATTGTTGTTCAGTCATTTCAATTGTGTTCAACTCTTCATGACTCCTTTTGGGCTTTCTTAGCAAAGATACTGGAGTGATTTGTCATTTATGTCTTCAGCTCATTTTGCAAATGAGGAAATTGAGGTAAACAGGGTTCAGTGACTTGCCCAGAGTCACACAACTGATTTAGTGTCTGATAAATGTCTGAGGGCAAATGTGAACTCAAGTCTTCTTAACTTCAGGCCCAGAGTTCTATCCACCTAGTTTCAAACATAATATACGTTTATTAATAATCTAGATCTATGTCTATTATGTTTAAAATTAATTTAATATAAATGTATTATTACTTTAAAATTTATGCTGGTCTAACCTTCCTCTCAGCCTACCTACCTCTTCAGGGTCTTATCAGGAGACCCACCCCCTTCTCCAGCCCTTTCCCGCCTCCCTCTCATGCCTCTTTTCATCCTCCCCACGCCTTCCTAAATCCTTCCCTTCTCCACCTTCTTCTCCTTCTCTTCCTCCTTCTCCCTCCCCCTCCCCGCCCCGTTCCAGTAACTCGGTCCTATCCCCAGGAAGGGGCGGAGGGGAGACTTTTTTCGCGGGGAGGTCTGGGATGCACAGCACATGCGCAGTGGCAAGGTTTCCGCGGTGAGCTATTTGACGACGCCGCCCCCGGCAGTCGCAGTCGGAAGTTGCGGGAGCTGAAACCTGTCGCCCGCCCGCCGGCCGGCCCTCGGGACCGATCCTCCAGCCTTCTTCTCCCTTTTGGGCCGCTCCCTTCGCTCCTTCTTTCTCTCTCTCCAGCGGCCTGACGGACAGAGGCCCTGGGCCGCCACGGGCCCCCATGGAGCCGGCCCCCTGAGGTGGAAGGCTGATAGGCGGCGGTGGCCCTCCCCTCCCCGCCCCAGCCCAGCGATGCGGGCCGGGCCCCTCGGCTCAGGTAACCCCGAAGGTGGCGCCTCTCCGGCCCGAGCCGGGCCGGGTCTGGCCTGCAGGACCAGCCCGGGGACGTGCGGCTGACCGCCGCCCCTGGACCGACTGCCTGGCCTTTCCCCGGCCGCGGCGGTAGCTGGGCTCCGGGCCGGGAAGCGCGGCCTGCCCGCGGACGTCGTCTGGGGCTGGGAGGCGGGAGGATCCCGGCCCTTGGTGCAGGGCCGGGCGAGGACGACAAGGGGGGCGGGGACAGTCGGTGTCCGGGGACGGAGGAGGGCGAGGAGGGGAGCGGGAGTAGGAGATGGGGCGCTGGGCTTCCTAAATGACCAGCCGTCTTCTTCCCCCCCCCCCGGGGGTCGTGAGAGCAGGAGGGACTCGGGGCCGACTTGGGGTCTGGCTGGCAGTCACCATTTGGGACCGCAGCTCGCGGAGCCCTGGCCCGCGGAGACGCTCTTGTTCCATTGGTCTCGACTTCCACGGGACGAGTGCTTCTGCAGGGTCGTGCGGGTCTGTGGTTCCTCGAGGCGGCTCCGGGGACGAGGAAATCTTACAGAAAGTTAGATGACTCGAGGCAGTGAGGCACTGTGCTCAGTCTTAGGGCCAGGACGTCCAAGTCAAGTCAGCGACAAGCTAAGCCCTGAGGATGCCAAGGAAGGGGGAACCGGCCCCTGTTCTCAAGGAGAGTAAGCTAGGTAGGAGTGCACTTGGTGTATCTCTATTGATTGTGAGCTGGCTTTCTGCGGCTTGACTTTCACTGTGCCAAATGCTGTCCTTTAGTAACTTTCCAATTTGGGTAATCTAAGGAAGGACGAATATTTCAGGAAGCTTTTTAAAATAGATTTTATTTAAGCCTTTTTGTCTTTGCCGCAGTCATTTCCTACCCCCCACACACACACACCTTCAGATAAAGAAAAACAAGCAAAAATTAATTAAAAACAACAGCTAACAGAGACTGAGACCATGTCTGACTGCATAGACATCATTCTGTTTTAGTACTTCCAAACCTGCATCTAATTTCTACTTTTGCCTTTGTACTTTAAAAGAAACTCTCACTTGAGGTATATTTTGTTTCCTACTGGGTCTTCTCCAGTTTTTGATAGATAGCACCTGGCAGTTCTTGGACTATAGTTAGCTTTTCTTCCTTTTTTATTTAGAAGTACTTAAGGATGTGTTTATCAACTCCATAGTATTATGAAACAGTGAGTGGTGTAATAGAGCACTGAATTTGGAATGAGAAGACCTGGATTCCAGTTCTTTCTTCCACTCATGTAAATTCTATGAGCAAGTTTACCAACTCATACTTGTTCTGTAGCTAGGAAGCAAGTCATTTGACCTCAATAAGTCTCAGTTTTCACTTCTATAAAATGGGGATAATTACCTATGCCACAGGATTATTGTGAGGAAAGTACTTTGTAAGCTATACAGGACTATATAAATGTGAGAGGCTGTAATGTTTTATAACATCACAATATGCATTCTTTAACTTTTTGTGGAGATCCTTTTGAAGTTAATGGAATTGGTGGTGATTCTGAGTTTACCAGTTTTCCATGTTTGTTTTTGACTTAATAGAGACATCCTCCCAGGCCCTTTTCTCATACCTTTGTGGGATCCTTTTAGTTATAAATTACTTATGTGCTATTATTCTTCAGTAGTTTGCTCTGTAAGGATCTTATATATAATATGTAGTCTGAATGCCTCTTAATTCTCATACTTTCACTGTCTCTCTTTACTCATCTTCCCAACTCACTGTTTAAAGAAAGCTTGAGAATCATGTAATGATTTGTGAGCACCTAGTAGGTGTTAACATGTAATGTATTCATTGATAAAACTACTAATAATTGTCACCAATAGAGATAATAGTAGAAATGTCAAAAAGATTATTTCCTAAGTGTAAAATTGAAAGTAGTTAATCATTTGCTCTGTCCTCTATTTAGTACAGAGTTACTAGATTGCTACTACATTTAAAAGATGAAAGATATTGGGGTAATTATTTTGGTTGTAGAATTAAGAGCAGAAATATACAAAGTAGGGTTTATAAATGTCTGCTTTTTTAGATCATAGTGAAAAGATTTAGTGTGCCTTTTCCTGAGGGAAAAATATTTATCTTGACTAGCCTTAAAAGGTCTGTTGCAGCATACACATGTTGGTATTTGTAGACCAAATGCAAGTTTAATGTTACATTTAACAGTGAAATTATATTAAGCTTAAGGATTGTTTGGACATGCTCTTCATGTTACACAGTTGGTTTTTGTAGGCAAACTAAGAGCTAGTAATATGGCTTATGTTAAATCTATATACTCAGCAGACTTAGACACTGTTAAACTAAGTGTTCTCTGCTGGCCTATGTGTGTAGAAGAAACTCTGTCCAAGTAAGCCTGATCAATTAGCAGTAAGTTACCTATTTTACTCCCCAAGAGAAGATGGAAAGTGTTGGCCAGTAATTGATTAAAGGATGTTCTTTATATCTGTACCTCAGATTAGACCCTCCCTAAGAATGTATTGAAATTGAGAAAGAAAACTTGCAAACAAGATACATGCATGCCACCATGTCACCTGGAAGAGACCTTACAGAGTTCATCTACTCCAACTCCATGTTACATATGAGGACACTGATCAGAGTCACACAGCTAGTTAGTGACAGGATCAAGATTAGAACCCAGGACTTCTGACTCAAGTCAGTATTCTTTCTCATTGTCACACTGCCTCTTGGTAGGTTTTTTTTAAGGTAGGAAACAGAGTAAGTGGATAGAAACCTTTGAATCATTAATTAGTAAGTTAAAACTGGAAAGAGTTGATTTTAGAATTTAGAACTGGAAGGGGTTTCAGCAGTAATAATCTGGTTCAGCACCCTCAAATTACCGAAGAAACTCAGGCTCAGAGAAGAGAAATGCTTTGGCCAAAGTCCCACATAGTGAATAGCAGATCTGGTAGACAATGCAGGTCCTTTGACTCTTATTCTAGTGCTCTTTCCTTTGAATAGAGGAGAGATATGCAGAGGTCATATGTAAAAGATGAAATAGTGGCACCTGAGCTGGACTGAGTTAGAATTTCCTGTGCTTTTAAGAAAGAAAAGCAAAGAGCCTTTATGTATAGATGGGGGAAGATGGCAGTGGTGAGGGTTAAGGAGGATATGTGTCCTAATGTTTTCTGTAGTGAGAGCTTGATAAGTAGAGGGCCTTTGGACCCACTCATACCCTGATTTGACTTGTCTATTCTTCTCCAATAATGTGCCTGTTTCAAGGGGTAAAGGTCTGTAACTGAAAAGGCAATAACCTCTCTCTCAAGAAGATTTTTGACTTTGTGAAAACAGTACATAGTGCTTAGCGCAGTGCCTGGTGCATAGTAGGAGTTTAATGATTGACTTGGGAGGAGGACAAGTTGCTTTAGCTCTCCAGGTCTTAGTTTCCTCATATGTAAAATGGGCAACAGGGTGGTATAGTGGGTAGAACAACAGCCCAAGAATCAGGAAGACTCAGTCTTCCCGGATTCAAATGCAGTCTCAGGTACTTACTAGTTGTGTGTCTCTGGGCAAGTCCTTAACCCAATTTGCATCAGTTCCTCATCTGTAAAATGAATTGGAAAAGGAAATGGCAAACTACTCCAGTATCTCTACCAAGAAAACCCCAAATGGGGTCAGGAAGAAGTGACTGAAAAAGTGGGAATAATAATACCTGTGCTACCTACCTCAAATGGTTGCTTTGAGTCTCAAATATGGTATGTGAAAATCACATAAAGCATTTATTAAGAGCTTACCATGTGTTAGGCTTACAATGTAGCATTGTAAACATGTACCAGACACATTGTTACCTTTAAAGTAATTATATAAATGCCTGTGGTTTTCCCCCAAGAACTTCAAGTCCAGAAATGTTTTTGCCTAGCCTTCTCTGTCCTACATTCAGCCAGTGTTTAAGTCTTGTTAATTCTACTTCCACACCATCTTTTAGACCTGTCTCCTCCCCCTCTCCAGACTTACTACTCTCACTTTAGTTTAAACCCTCATTTCCTCTTCCCTTGACTATTACAATAATAGCTGGCATGATTAATCTTTCTGAGGCACATGCTGCTGCTCAAAAACTTTTGATTGTTTGCCATTGCCTGCTGAAATCCAGTTTCCTTAGCTTGTGTTAAGAGGTACAGATGTTTAGAAGTATTCAAGTGAAGGATCCATAATGTGGTCTAAAACCTAAGTGGCATAAGGAAAAAAAGGGTATTAGATTTGGAGACAAAATACCAGGGTTCAAAACCTAGTTTGCTACTTACTACCTGTGTGACCTTGGGCAGATCACCTTTATGGGCTTCATTTTCTTCAATTATAAAATCAGGGTGTTGATTTAATTGATCTCTAAGGCCCATTCAAGCTCTAAATCTATGCTCCTTTGGATGAGTCTATTTTTCCTGCCTTATACTACTTCTGTGTGTCTTACAGTATATGTCTGCCAAACCAGACTGTTCACCAGTTCCTCACACATGTCCTGTGAATTTGTTGAGCAAAGGTATATGACTGAACTGACCCATGACTGGAATACTTTTTCTATCCTCTTCACCACTCTTCCACACTTCTTCCTTCTCCTTACCCACCTCTTCCATATTCTACCCATTGTTTAAGACTTAATTCAGATTCCCTCCCTCACCTCTCTCAGCCAAACATGATCCCTTGCTATGTGAACATTAATGTATTTATGTATGTATCAGTGCAGTTTCTTATGCTATTTTATATTCTGTTAGTTTAGGTCTCAGTTTCCCCAGGGGACATGTATGAATTTATAGTGTCCAGATCATACCACGTCCTATACCAGAGGTGTCAAACAACCCGCCTCAGTGGCTGAATCAGATTAAAATGTAATTGGGAAATATCTGACAAAATAAATAAAAATACAGTAGAATATAGATATTGTAAATGTGTGGCTTTCTAAGTCAATATATGCTGCCCACAGGGATCTTTCTATATGGTATAGCAGCCCTGTTTCTATTTGAGTTTGACAGCATTGCTTTGCAACCCATTCCATTTTTCCATTGTCTAGCACAGGGGTTCTCAACCTGTGGGTCGCGACCCCTTGGGGGGGTCAAATGACCCTGTCACAGGGGTCACCTAAGACCATCAGAAAACACATTTCTGATGGTCTTAGGAACCAAGACACTGCTCCTCTATCCATCGCCAGGTGGGTCCACCCACATGCAGATACGCCCACATATGAGTATTAAAGGGTCTCAGCATTAGAAAGGTTGAGAACCACTGGTCTAGCACAAGGCCTTGTACCTTTTAAATACGTGATAAATATTGAACTTAATAAATTGATTCACTGTGGGTCTAGCAGAGGTGGTGGTAATGTTACTTATGTTTTTACATAGTGCTTTGTACTTAAAACACTTCTACCTGTTATCTGATATTCACAGCAATCCTGCTACATAGGATACCCATGTTTTGCTCCTATTTTACAAAAAAAGAAACCAAAGACATGGAGAGTTTATTATCCAGTGGTACTTAGCTAGATAATGAGAGTTGGAATTAGAACCCATGTTTCCTGATTGATAATCTGATATTCTTTTAAAATGTTTTAATCATTATTTTAAATGCATTTATAATCTGTCCCTCTTACTATTGAACAACAACCAAAAAAAGCCCCAAAACTCAAACAAGCAACCAAACCTTCTACATAAATACGTATAGTCCAGCAAAACAAATTCCCTCGTTACCCACGTATATACATGCCCATGAAAATTCATGTCTTTCCATTTAAAATTTATCACTCCTTGGGCAAGAGATGAATGGCATATTTCATCTTCAGTTTTCTGGATTCATGGTTTGTCATTGTATTGATTAGTTCTAATGTTCAAAGTTGTTTTTCTCTATAATGTTATCATAAATTGTTCTGCTAGTTCTGCTTACTTTACTTTGTATCATTTCATAAAGATCTTCCCAGGTTCCTCTGAAACTATCCATTTCTTATGGCACAATAATATTCAATTATATTCGTATACCATAATTTGTTTAGCTACTCCCAGATGATAGCAGCTTAGTTTTTAGTGTTTGAATATTACATAAAGAGGTAGGTTAGATATTTTCATACAAATAAGTCCTTTTCTCTCTTTGTTCTCTTTGGGGTATAGATCTATGAATGGTGTCACCGGGGCAAAGGGTATGCACAGTTAGTAACTTTTGGATCATACCTACAAATTGCTTTCCATTTGCTAGATGAATTAAAGGCTACCAGCAGTGCACTTCTATCTACCTGTTTTCCTGCAGCCCTTCCAATATTTATCTTTCTTTACTCTTTTGTCATCTTTGCCAGTTTGGGTATGAGGTACAACCTCAAGAGTGCTTTAATTTGCATTTCTCTATTAGTGATTTAGAACATTTTTTTCATCTTTGGAGGGGGGAAGGCAGGGCGGTTGGGGTAATGTGACTTGCTCAAGGGACCATGGCTAGTAAGTGTTGAGTGTCTGAGGCCGGATTTGAACTTAGACCCTCCTGACTCGAGGGCTGGTGCTCTATTCACTGCACCACCTAACCAACCCTAGAACATTTTTTATGTTGTTATTGATAGCTTGAATTTTTTTCTGTTCATATCCAGTTATCTATTGGGAAATAGCTATTTTATAAACTTGACTTGCTACAAAGATTTTTTCCCCCAGTTTCCTTTCTGCTTTTTACTGCATTAAATTTGTGCAAAAACTTCACAGTTAAAATTGCCCATTTTATCTTGTATGTTAATCACTATCACTTGTTTAGTCATGAACTCTTTCCCTGTCCATAGATTTGAAAAAAGTTTCTTTCTTGCTCCTCTGATTTGTTGTTGGACTTTTGTACCTAGTTCATGTATCCATTTGGAGCTTTTCTTGGTATACAATGTGAGGTATTAATTTAAATCTAATTTCTGCTAGATTTGTCCAGTTTACCCTGGAATTTTTGTCAAATAGTGAATCCTCTCCCAGTAATTGGTCTCTAGGTTTGTCAAAGATTGTGTTACTCAGTTTGCTTCTGTATATTGTGTATGTACAATCTTCTGCTGATTGACCCTTCTAATTTTTCACCAGTACTAAATTATTTTAATGATTACTGCTTTGTAGTACAGTTTGAAATTCCAGTGTTCACTTTTTTTTCCAATATGTTGTCTTGTAACTCACCATTCATATCAGTTATCCTACCAAATGTCAGTTTGTAAGACAGCCATAATAATTTGCTTCCCTTTAAATATGTTACCTGTCTCTTATTGCCTTTACACTATAAGCTAACTAAGACAGTAGATAGTAGAAAAAATCCAGAGGGTCCAAAAACCACTATAAAATTAATAGCTTCTTACACTGTTATATGATCCTCAGGATTTGTGCCAGGGGATTGCTATATAGATGAAACAATCTTAAAATTAGGTTCTTTTGGTACTTCTTTAATAATTGACCTCTTTCTGTCCTTCCCCAACCCATAGGATTTAAGACATCTGTCTTCTGCAGAAAACTGTTACACTAAATATCTACACAAAGTCTTTTCAGTGAAGGGAAAAATTTTGTAAAACTATGTGACATTGGAAAATCTTCTTCTAACCTCTTTGAACAGCAGTTTATTTTGCAAAATGAAATATTAGAGAGCTTCAAGATGTTTTCCAACTCTGACTTTGTATGAATTGTCTGACAACAACAACAACAAAATCAAATAAGTCTATATAACAATGTCAAAAAACATTGGTAATCTTTGTTACAGAATAAGTTCCTGGAGGAGCTCTTTGTTGTTGTTGTTGTTGTTTTGGTTTTTTGGTGAGGCAGTTGGGGTTAAGGGATTTACCCAGGGTCCCACAACTAGTAAAAGTTAAGTGTCTGAGAATGGATTTGAACTCAGATCTTCCTGACTGCAGGGCCAGTGCTCTATCCATTGCACCACCTACCTGCCCTGAGGGGGCTAGGTTTACATGATATATTTAATATTTATTAAACCTTAAAGAGAAGGCTATAAATCTAACTATAAAGCCCTAGTTGAAAGAGGAAATGCCAGGAAGTTTTCAGTGGAGGTAAAGATGTAAACTATAGAAATAGTAGGTAGGAAGGATTTAATTTCTGCACCTTAAAGATGATCCTTTAAGTGTAAAATCGAATACCATTTTGCCCTTGTAATTGGTACAGATATAAATGTGGAAAAGGAAAAAATAAGAAACATTTTAAGGAGATGGGTTTTTTCCTTCCATTTTACTTTTCTTTTCTTTATCACTGTCAAACAAGCTAGAAAAAACTTGGATTATAAGATTTTTTATTTCAGTGATTAATAAAGCATTTCAAAGATGAGACTTTTATCTATTACTCTCCAATTTTTTCCCAGTAATTTCTAAAAACTATGCAATAGAAAGATTTTTCTATTAAGTTAGTTCCAGAAATCACTGTGTCTGAAACAAACCATATACTTTGTCCAACATTCATTTTACATCGCTCAGGTAAAATTAGCTGTTCTTGAGAACTTAAGTACTTATTTTTCTTTACAAGTACAGAAGAAATTCCAAGAAACAGCAATAATTCTGTTAGCCATTTCAAGCTTTGAATATCTTGGGGTCAGGGTCTTAAGTCTAAAATATAAATTATGGTAGTACTTCCGTTGCTTTTGATTGAATTATAAAACCAGCAACCCATTTAAGATTTGATTTTGTAAAAGTATTTTTAAATGTTGCAGAATACAGAAGATCTTTAGGTTTTTAGTTCAGAAACTATGGAATTCTGCCAAAAATATCCCACCATTCAACATGACAGCAGGTCTTTTATGTCCTTTAACTCTTTGCTTCTTACCTTAAAATTCCTCCATCTTCTATGACATGTGAAGTAAATTGTTCTGTGTTTGGGAATTATACTGTGTTTGGGGGGGAGGGTGGGTGGAGAGAGAGACAGATAGACACAGACAGAGAAGACAGATCTTCTCAGTCCAAGTAAACATCAGTTTCAGAGGTCCTTAAAGCAGGTAAAGGCATCCTAAGAAGCAAAAACTACATATAGTTACAACCCAAGAAACGAGACAAAGTTCCATGTGGAAAAGTTATTCTCTTTTGTCAGATCCCTTTCTGGAAATGAAATTTTTTCTGTATCTACTTAACACTGGAAGGTACTAAGTCCAAAAAATCCAGCTTCTTCAATTGTTCATCATTTCTTCTGTTATTTTTTTTAACCTTCTCATAAACTGGCAAATGCTAAGAGATGTAGTTTCTTTAAAGCTGTGTTTACAACAAAAATTCAAACATTTAGAAGTAATTTGATTTGTAATTATTGTCCTTGCCTTTAAAATATATGAAGTATTTTATAGCAAACTAGGTATAAATATTATTGTATATTCCTAAACTAACAGATGAACTTTATATATCTAAAGGGCACTTTAAAAGTTTACATATATTTCTGTTTACTTGATTTTCATCTTCTTTTACTTTCCCATTGTTCTAGGGAAAAAAAAAAAGAAATATGTTTTCCACTCACCAGACAAACTTCACAGTATCCAGTACTTTGGTATATCTTCAACTCAGCCAATTTATGACACATGATTTTATTGTTGCAGATTGCAAATTCTCCATGCTTTAGTAGAAGGGAACTCGTGAGTTAACTGCTCCCCCCAATTTTTTTTTTATCACCTAGTGGCCTACCATTTTTACATCACTAGTAATTATTAAAGTTGAATATTCATGGCTTGTGAGCAACAACTTTTATCAGCACATTGAAATTCTAGAAGAACTATTGGATTGTAGCTAAATACTACTACTTCCTCCTAGTTGTGGTTTACCCTGATCAACAAGTAGCAAGAAAGGTGTGTTCAGAGAGGTGGGACATGTGATTTGTCCCTCCTCTCAACAATCATCACATGTGTAGGAAGTGTTTAGGGGGGTATCATGGTGTAGTAGAAAATGCACTGGATTCGGAGTTTGATTCTCATGGTGAATTTGTTAGAAATGTGAATGGGTTAGAATCTTTGTGAGGCATCTCTTATTATTATAGAGGTATAGGAAGCAGGAGAGTAAATTAGTAAAACCTGGAGCAAGAACAGGACCTAGGGAGGCAGAGCCAAGATGGTGGCATAGAAGCAGCAAAGAAGCAGCAAAGTTTCGCAGCTCCCACACAACCACCTTAAATACACATAAAATACAACTCTAAACAAATTTTAGGGCTCCAAAACTCACAGAAATACAGAAAACACATCTCTTGCTCAAGGCACCTCCACATGTGGGACTCATCACAGCAGGCTGGGAGCTGAAACCCAGCCTGAAACCGCAGCCTGGCCCCAGGGTGGTCAGGAGAAGTTGAAGCTGGACTCTCCAGGAGAGTGGATTGATAGCAGCTGGGACAGTTTCCACATTGATCATGCCAAGAGAAATAAGGCTAAGAGAAAGATCAGTGGAATTTTGCTCAATCTGGGGGACAAAAGTGTCCAGCCAAACTGCCACCAGGGCAAGGAAGCAGCGGGAAGCAGCAGTGGCAGCAGCGGCAACTGCCTCCACTGGGCTGCTTCAGAGCACCTGGCCTGCGGATTGCAGGGGGTCAAGGCGATTGATCAGGGCCAAGGACTCTTGCATTGAGCGGCCTGGATCCAGATCATGGTATTGGGTGGTGGTCCTGGGGTGCACTTTCAGCAAGTCAAAGCTGGTGGGGGCTGCAGCACCCCTCTAATAGCTCAGGCAGCTGGGAAAACCCCAGCAATTTGGGACAGAGCTTTCCCCCCTGGAAGCAGAGTTTCACAGAGCTAATTAAGCTAATTGCTTAATTAATTGACTGGCTAACATGAGGAAAAGGAAGCAAAGTAAGAACAGCAATAATACTCTAGAATCCTTTTTTGAGGACAAAAAGGATCAAAGCATGGAACAGGAGGAAGACAACACAGTCAGAACTCCCATACCAAATGCTTCCAAGAAACGTGAACTCTTCCTACAAGTCATAGATCAACTTAAAAAGGACTTTGACAACCAAATAAGAGAAGTGGAGGAAAAATTGGGAAGAGAAATGAGAATGATGCGAGAAAATCGTGAAAAGAGAATCAACAGCCTGACTGAAGAAAACAACACCTTAAAGAACAAACTCAAATCACAAAAGAGGTCCAAAAAGCCAATGAGGAGAAAAATGCCTTAAAAAGTCAAATTTGCCAGACAGAAAAAGAATCTCAAAAGCATTCTGAAGAGAATAATTCTTTCAGAATTAGAGTAGAGCAAGTGGAAGCTAATGACTTTATGAGAAACC
>JAQQSW010009737.1:0-13157 GCA_028646575.1 Pseudocheirus occidentalis
TAATATTGTGAACTGTTGAAATGATGAACATTGTACTGAAAGAAGATTTGTAATGGAATAAACAGAGTGTTCACTAATACTATGTAATCCGAATCTTAAAAGCTCCTCACAGTAGCATTCTCTCAGGAATCTACTGCTGATTGGCGTTGCATACATATATTATATATTTATATAAATATAAATATATATGTATATGTATTTATATGTATATATAAAATATATTGTTTTTGTTATAGGTGTGGAGGGAAATATTGTGAAAAAAAACAGAATTTGTCAGTAATTCAAAACAAAATTAAGGCATATTCATTTTGGCAGAAAACTTCTGACTGTATCCACCAAATTTTATATAAACATATGGGCAGTTACCCACAAGGGAAAAACATACTTGTTACCCTTTGTTGTTGTTTAGTCATTTCAGTCATGCCTGACAGTCTGTGATGCATTTTGGGATTGTTTTGGCAAAAATACTGGAGTGATTTGTCATTTCCTTCTCCAGATCATTTTAGAGATGATGAAACTGAGGTAAAAAAAATAGTTTGGTGATTCCCCCAGGATCACAGAGTAAGTGTCCAAGGCCAAATTTGAATTCAGGTCTTCCTGACTTCAGGCTAGGCACTCTATCCACTGTGCCACCTATCTACCCTAGCTATCCTTTATTTAGGTGAAAAAATCTTATGATGTGATTCTTATTACTAGTCATTATTTTTAAGGTGCTCAACAATCTGTCCCTTACCTACTTTTCAAAACGTATCTCAGACTATTTCCCTATGGAAGTCTTTTACTCCAGTCAGTCTATTAATCATTCCCAACATGCATTCAGTATTTGAATGCTGGAATCTCTCTGCTCTCTGAAATCCTTTTGCTCAAAAGATTTCTTCTTCCTTGAAAACCTTTACCCAGTAGGCATCTACTGAAATATATATATATATATATATATATATTTTTTTTTTCTCTCCATGTCATACTCCAGTCTCTCTGGACTTTCTCTACAATGCCCCAGAAACCTCTTCACCTTGGAAATTTCATTCCACTCATGGACTTCTCACCTTGGAAGTACCCTCTACCAATGTGGCCTCTCCCTCCATTCCTCTGGTTCCCCCAGAACCTCCATTTTAGAGAGAACATCCTGGTCAGCTAAGTCTTCATATCTTTCCAGGCTGCACTCCAGACTCAGTTCTTTTTCTACTAAATTGCACCTTCCTCTTTTTTTCCTTCCTGTATGGTCTTCTACCATTAGCATGCCATCCACTTGAAGGCAAGACTACCTTTCTTTTGAATTTGTATTACCTTAGCCTAGCACTGGGTAAGGCACACTATAAGTGTGTAATAAATGCATTTTGACTTGATTTGATGACACAACTTCCTTTAGGCCTTATTTAAATAATACATTTATTTAAATATAAATATTTAAATAACCAATGACAGGCCCTGGGCTTGAACCCAGGTCCTCTGAAAATAGAAGTAATGTTTTTGTTTTTGTTTTTCCCACTTTAAGATGTTGCTTCTTAAAAACACTTCAAAATATATTGCTTTGAATTTTAGTGATTTGTGTATGTTTTATTTCCCCATAGTAATTTTCAAGCTCCTGCAGCTTAGAGTTCATATCTTTTCTATTATCTTGTACTCTTTGAATTAAACACACAGAGTATTTCTTTGCACAAAATATGCCCCAAGTAAACACACATAGTATGTGTTTGCACATAGTATGCTTCCAGTAAATGTTACTGTAAATGAATAAATTTTCTAGTTAATTATTGTCTGCATAAATTTAAAAAAATTCAGAGGGAATTCTAAGGAAAGTTGAAGTTCCTTTGACAGGCCAGGCCTGAAATCTGCCGTACAACTATCTTCATTTCCAAAGGGTATTTTTCACACCCGCGTTCCTATTGGGTCTGCTGTCTCATACAGATGTCTACTTAGTCACAGGGTGTAATGAAGACTTCCAGGCTAGTACTAATTCAAAGAAATCTATGGCCACTGGTAGAAAACAGTAATTTCCTAGGGAACAACCCAGTTTACTGAGGCTGATTCTGAGTACTGAAAAACGTGTTTGACTGTATGTGTGTGTGTGTAAATATTTTTCCTCATCAATTCTTCCCCTATCTTTTAATCACATACACATTGTATCTCAAAAACAAACTCAAGTGCTCCTGAACATCTGAGCTGGGTTTAGAAATATAGAAAAACAGCAATTCACTGTTGCCTTAAGATTTATCAGATAACAATAAACTTAAATCCTTTCAGCAGGGTAAGCAAGAATTAAAATGGCAATATAATGGGTTTCTTTTCCATTATAGATAGACCCCTGACACCTTTCCTGGTAAGTACCACATGAGAAAGCAAATCAAGTCTAAGAGAGGTATTTCACCCTTCTATTGATTCTTAGGAAGCAATATACAAATGATACCAGTTCCCCCTAACTTACCCATTGAATGCAAATCTAAAATAAAAGCGGCTTGTGAAAGGATGAGATGAATCAAGGAGAAGATAAATGGGAACACATTTGTGGTGATATAAAAATCAATTTTAGAAATGTTAAACACAGATAAATCTTCTCCAGTATTCTCCATAGGATATATATTGTCCCCTCGAGCCACAAACATTACCAGAAGGACGTTTTACCTGTCACAGTCACCATATACGAGAGGGAGACCTACTTTTCATGATCTGGATATGCCCAAAATGTATATGCCACTGGGAATAAGTAATGAACCATAGATCAAACAGTATTCCATTGAATGTCCTTACTTGTCATAGAGACAATGCTGTTTGTGTGTGTGTGTTTCTCTGTGTATCTAAATTCATTGAGATGAAAGGAAAGTTTTCATATGTAAGGAAAATAATTTCTTGTTGTGAAAAACTTATGTGTCATTGTCTAGAGTAATCCTATAACAAATTATGAGACCAATAAGTGCAGAAGAATGAAAAAAGGGCAAATATTGAGGAATTTGAAGTTTTGTGTTATTTGCCCAAGGGAATATTGTTGGCTTTGAACAGTTTCAGCTTGAATTATGGCATTAAAAATGATATGAAAACACTAAACTAATATGAAAGTTTTAAGTTATCAGGAAGGAATTCTCGGTGACAGTGGCTATATCACAATCTAATGAACTATTGATTGAGGAAGTACAATGTCCTTTCCTAGCACACCCATATAGCATATCACAGTGTCCAATCTCCTGAGCACTATCTCTTCTCTCAGGCCATCAGTTCTCTTCTGGCTTCACTTGCCTCTTCGCCTAACCTAGACCACATGGGCAATCTTTACAATAATATTCCTGCCAACACCCCCTGAATCTAGGCTAATTATTGGTCAGACAGTGCTACTATGCCAGCCATATGTCCTTTTCCTCTTGTGAGAATATGACTTGTTCTTTATTATCCAAGGTGAGTGAGTTTCTCCTCTCCCAGGGTTCTAAATGCCTTTGTTCCTTGTCCAAACTGATGATCCAACTTGTTTTCTTGAATATTCCTTTTTCTGCTCCTTTTTTGTTCTCCCTACTTTCCTTCCCCAGCTTCCCAGCTCTTCATCATCGCCGGTCTGTGACTTTTATGGGACCACTACCACTATATCACACATACCACCACTACCATCACCACACACACACACACACACACACACACACACACACACAAATCTACACACTTCTCTTACCCAGGCTTGTTAGATCATCTCCTGGGAAATACACATACTCAGAATTACAGAGAGACAGAAGCAAGGACAAGAAAGGAGTGTGGTGTTTCCTTTCTTCTATATTATTCTCCTCAGTATCATTTTGACAGTTTTAAAACTTCTCAACATCCCATCCCATGGTTCATGATAGTGGCTTGGAAGAGGGGATGGAAGCTTATTATCCTCCATTCTTTCTTTGTCCCTTCTTCCCTGGATGATATCTAATAAACATTCTGAGTTATGTTAAAAAAAATCTAACTCTATTGCTTCTTTTTTTGACCCTACTTTTTTCAATAATATTCTTGCCAACACTCTAATTTTCTTGCTGTTCTATTCGATATACCTTGTCAGTCTTCCTAGAAAAAAAATCTCCTACAATGATAGGAGATTCTCTTGTTTCCATCCTTCTATCTCATCATTAATCTTACTCACTTTACTCATGAACTACTTAGAAGAGTATATTAAATAAATGATATACCTCTTCAGCTCAAATAACCATACAAAATTAAGTAAAATATTTAGTACTATAGAGTACAAATGGAAGTGTAAAAAAATAAAATGAATACCATACAAATTTATGTAACCTATATACAGATTTTTAAATATTTTTTAATTTTAAAAATATTCTTAAATAAAACTCCCTATTAAATTCCCAGTACTAAGTTGTTAACTTTTTCAATTCTGTTCGAGCCCCCAATTCTAACTTTAATATCATCATTCTCAGCGTATGCCCACATATTTTTTATAAGGTAGAGCAAGGCTGCTGACTATTCCTTTTTACTGGTTGCAACAACAAACACCCTGGTGTACCCAGGATGGCTACTAGCACAGGTCCTTAGATCTGCTTTTCTAAAGGGCATTCCTGAAAATTAAGCCTCCTGCCACAGGCTCCATGTGACCAAATTCAGCCTATTAGGGGACAGAATATATTTTCAAATAAGGGAAGGTTCTCAGATTCACTTAAGCCTATCAAGGGGCCAAGGGACAGGGAAGATCTTCAGACTGAAGTACAGTTTAAGATATTTGTCTCCTCTTTAAAAAATCAAATATCAAGCTCAGATCATGATTTTTTAAATTTGTTGATTTCATAAATTTCTTCCTTCCATACTTCAAGTAATATAAATTCAATTTTAGAAAATGGGCAATTGCTATAAAACCATTATTTGTAATTTTTCCAGGATGCATTCATATGTAGGTTTTACTTACTTTAATTCTCCTAGCAAATTTCAATACATCACATGACCATCATCACTAAAGTGAAATCATTTTCTCCTTGAAATGTGTTGTTGTTCATCCTTCATTCTTGAAGAGGACCAATGGCATTACTAGGGCAATGTCTTTACTTGGGCATGAATTCAGTTTAAGTAAGGCAAGGCCATAAAAAGTTTAGAGCTTTAGACTCCCAAGTCACTGAAGTCCAGTGGTAAGAAGAAAGTCAAGATAAATGTCCATGAGCTGGAATGTAACAGACGATTTTAATCTTTGTAAATTAAGGTCTTTCCCAGGCCTCAGTTTGTCTGAGGCAATGGCCACTGAATGGCTAAGGGCTAGATAAGAATTTAGACATAAGATGGTCTAATTTAGCATCACAAAAATGTTGGTCTGCAAAGGGAAGAACAGCAAAATTTCTGTCCAGAACAGAAAACAATTGCTATTTATCCTCAATTTGTTGTTTAAATCTAGGTATGCCAAAAACTGTTGAGGTGGGGTCTCTGCCCACTCAAAAACTGTTGGAGTTTCATGATGTGTTGTCATCGAAGAGTGTCAAAGAATTCAGAGTCAGACCACCTCTAATCCAAGTATAGGCCTTTATTGAGATTGAAGCCTCTCATGAAGCACACTAAATTCCAAGGGGAACCAGAAACTTTAGAGGAAACAAGACAGATTTTTCCATGATAAAGATGCAATTACATAGCAGAAATTTACACGCAACAGAAGAATATCATTAACATTAAAAAGGCTAGAGGAGTTTGTTAAGGCATTAGTAATGGAAGAGGGGTCCCATCTATAGTTCAGTGGTCATTCTGCCCTCCAACTAGATAGTTATTGTGGACCTGTCTGGTTAAGACAGATAGTTAGGTATTATGGTCCTGTCTGATCCTAGCTGGATCATGTGATTGTGATTGAATTCAAGAACACACCTGTTTCTGAGGGAATGGGTCTGGGGGCAGTGAACATGTAGAAGCAGCAGCTAGGTTTCCATCGCACAGACACACCTGCTACTTCTGTGAGAACTAAAAGCTGTTGTTCCAGTGAGCAGTGAGGCATATATGTAGAGGTTAGGATATTGGCGGGGATGGGAGGTTAGGTAAGTACAGTGGACCTGCTGTACTGTGGGGCCATGTCTATAATCAAGTTAGTATATTGGGGCTGGGGGCAGCTTTATTGATTCCATCAAATCTAAACCATCAAAACCTAAACAATGAGTCAGAAATGTTTGGGCTATGGACTTTTATTAGCCATTCAGTGAAAGCCAGACTGATTTGAATTTAAAAACATAGTCAAGTAGCTCCACTTGAAACACAACAGGCTGGCCCAGGGATACATCTGAGACATTTACAACCATTTTTTAAAACACTGTTCTTCCAGAACTATATTTCAAGATACCATAAATGAAACCTTTGCAGGACAAAAAGTAAATTATCTAAACCTTTAGAAAAAAATCTAGCCCCCAAGCCCCAAAGTATTTTACAAATTATAAGCAAGCAAAAATCATATTCCTATGAACAGAACATCCACATGTAAGGATATGACACCACTAATGGAGAGAGAGACCACATGTGGCAAGAGACTACAGCTACTTTATGACTACAAAGAAGGCAGAACAAGCATCTCTAGTATCATCTTCCCTCAGCCTTCTCCAAGAAGTACTTTATTCCTGTTAGTTGTTTGTTTTGTTTTGGTTTGGTTTTTTGCAGATATATTTCTGCAAGTGTATAAGCCCTCAGTTCCTATTTTTCAAAGTATAATCCAAGGAGAGATGTGGTCTTCACTGCGCTGACCTGTGATAAATACTTTTCTATGCCCTGAAATTGTGATGAGGGCCCCTCTACTCGTGACCAGGGCCCCTATACCTCACCTTTGAAATGTGGTTAATAATAGCACCAGCTTTCCAGGGTTGATTAAATCAACAGAGTGACTCTCATTTAAGTTTTATCTGAACTAAAATATCACCTTACTATTGATGGGGTGATGGGACCTGGAGCCCTAATAGAAAAAGATTATATCTCTGAAAGTAACTTAGTCCCTGAATTTTCCCATCCACTTCAGCAGCCCAGATCACTGGCTTCACCCAAGACAACTGGATCACCTGATTAGTTTACTTGGTGTCCTTTCACTGTTGCATCTGGTGTAACCCAGAGCACTTACCCCTCCTTAATACCATTCAGATCCTTTCACTATTTTTTGTATATAAGCATCATTCTCACCCCCACTAAGTTGCAGGTTCACTATGAACCCTGTTCTTCTCTTGGTGTTTCAATAAACCTTGTCATTTGACTGGAAGAAGGCTTAAGTGTGTGAATTCATTCCAAGCAGGCTCTGCCCTGTGCCCTGAAATTTCAGGGTTCCCAGCAACCCCAAACAACATTAGTCCCACACCTTATCACTAGTCTGTCTTGGATGTCCTTTAATTGGAAGGGGAAGGGAAAGTTCCTTCCAGAACCTCCAATTAATTAGGCTGAGGAGGCCAGCCATCCCTTTCCAACTTTCTTTTGCAAGTAGTCTTCCTCAATTAGATTATTGGCTCATTTGGAGCAAAGATTGCTTTTCTTTTTCTTTTTGTATCTCCATAATATAGTCACAGTACTTGGAAGATAGTAGACACTTAATAAAATTTTATTGACTATGTAAAAATATGAAATTTATAGGAAAATGGAGATGATAATTAGAAGGTAAGAATAGAATTAGAGGGGTTCAGAAAAAGTAGGAGGAGATGACTAGTCTAATCTTCAATAACATGAGAGTTGAAAGGAAGGTGGACCCAAGAAATAAATACCCTAGTACCTGATCAGGATAGATGCCAATGTGCCACTGGAAATACCATTTCATTTGACCTTCACAACAACCCTTCAAGAGAGGTTTTTTATTATCTCTATTTTAGAATAAAGAGTTGAAGAAACTGAGGCAAAATGAGATTAAGTTACTTGTCCTGGGTCACATAGCTAGAAGGTGTTTGAGACAGCATATGAACTTGTCTTCCTAATTCTAGGCCCAATGTTCAATCCACAGTTCTACCAGATATGAGTGGAGAAGTAGCATAAAAATATATTCCACACTCAAAATCCTCTTTATATCAGAACCTTGAGGCAACTCCTCAGCTCTGGGAGGGGAAGATAAATTAATAAAAGAGAAAATGGAATAAAATACATTTAAAATAGCTACAGAGACAAGATACACCCCCTCTCGCCATACATAGAGAGAAAGAATAGACACAAGTAAAGAATATAAGAATGAGAGAGGAAAAGGGCGAAAAGGGACTCTAAAAAAAGGAATTTAATAGAAAAATATTAATAAGCTACTCACCCAAAGTTGCTATTCACAGTACCTACTTCATACTATTACTGAGGAAAGCATTCTTTTAGAGTGAGCTATGTATATTTTCCTCATCATTCTTGAACATATACATACATATACATATACACATATATATTACACATGTGTGTGTGCACATAAATGCATATAATCCCAACTAATCATGTTCAAAAGAGTTCAGACGGAAATGATACTGGGACTATGTTAGTCTTTTCATTCTTCCTTTATATTTAAAGTTCTGTACATGATTACACTGGTAGATTTTTTTTTAATTTGTAGTTTATTAAAACCATAGATCTAGAGCTAGAAGTGACCTTAGAGATCATCTAATGAAACCCTCTTATTTTACAAATGAGGAAATGAGGTCAAAGATAGTTTAAGTGACATTTTCAAGATCACATAGTTATGGTAATAAAATTTTGGCATCTTTCTACTTATTAATTTTAAAGTTCACCTTCTCTAGGCTCACTGAAATTGTCTTCAGCATAACTCCAATAACAGAAAGGATGGGGGAGATGATATGTACCTTGTATTGTTTTCAGAGTATTTTGATTTCTTCTGTTCTCTATATTTTAATGTGTTTTATTTCATAGAATTTGCAGATTATGAGTATTCCACATGGCTATATAAAAAAACCTAGTTTTTATTAACCTATATTGCATCTAGTCAGTCATATATAAAATTTGATGCCAAATAATGGCACATGGTTCACTACAACACAAATTATTGGATGACTTCTCTAGGGTATCTTGATGTCTGTATCCGTAGAATGGGAATTTGTCCTTCCAAAGAAGATAGTAAGCTTATAATGTATAATTTTAACCCACCAGTTCATTTTTTGCTAAGTATTATTTAGTATGTACTATTTTTGTTGGGATTTTTTTTTTACACCTTGCAATGATATTACTAAATTTACAAAATATATATAATTTGCATTGATATTTAAATTCAGGTCTTTTAAAATATAGACTTCTGTAAATTCTACTGGTAATAACTTGAATTACCATCATAAACTCCTCCATTTCCATAAATATATACACAGCTATTCTGTAATTTCCTTCATTCATCTATGTCAGTATAGCATTGACAGTACTCATATAAGTGATTTTAGCTACCTTTGACAATTCCAAAGGGGCACACACACACAGAGGCCTGTGTGTGTGTGCGTTTGTGTGTCTGTGTGTGTGTACCCGTCTATTATGCAGTCAGTCAGTTGATAAGTATTTTTAAGAATCATTTATATTCTGTGCCAGGAATGGGGAACCTGCAGGGGTGGAGAACCACAAGTGGCCTTAAAGTCCTCAGACCCAGCCCTTTCATTAAATCCAAACTTGAGAAAACAAATCTTAATAAAAGGATTTCTTCTGTAGAGCTGGTACTCAGTCAAAAGGCTACAAACAAGAATCAAAAGGCAAAAAGTTCTCCACCCCTGTACTTGTAACTCTGCTAAGTGCTCGGGATACAAAAAAGGGTGAAAAGAAAGTTCCTGCCCTCAAAGAACTTACATTCTAATTGTAGAGAAAAAAAGTAAATATATGTGTATAAACAAGCTAAATACAGGGAAAAAAACAGGAAAGAATTAATAGAGGAAAGGTACTAGAATTATAGGAATTAAGAAAGTCTTTCTGTAGAAGATCAAATTTTAGTTGGAACTTCATGTAAACCAGATAAACCAGGAAGCAGGGATGAGGAAGGAGAACATTTAAGCATGGTTTACACAAGGAGGAAAGGCCAGGAGAATTTGCATTTGCTAAAATGTTTATTTACTTGTTAACTCTGTTACTTTGCAAATACTTTTGCTTATGCCCAGCATGTCTTTCCTTCCCCTCTTCACTTGCTATATTTCTACCCAGGCCTTAAAGCCCACTTCAAATATCCCCTCCTCATTCAAGCACTCTTGTTAGTAATGATATTTTCTTTTAGCCCTTAAACAAGTTATTATTCTATACCTTCTCAGTATTCAGGTCTTATTTAAATTCCATGAGTAGAGACACTTTTATTTTTTGTACCTTACAGTAAGTTATAAAGCATGATGGTATATGCCAGCAACAAATTACATCCTATTTCATATACATGGATTCACTTTTAACAATTTATACTCAACATGGTGAAATTCTATTTAGAGAGCCATTCTTACTGTGAGAAAGAGTAATTATAATTATTATATTAGATAATATTATAAGCAGGCAGCTATTATATTATTTTATGTTATAATATAAGCAGATGGGAAAATTATACAGAATAATCCCCTTCTAGCCCAGTGTTTAGATTTCACCAGAACCATCCAGAAAATTGAAGGAAGAGGTAGAGTTTTAGATCAAGCTAGCTAGCTAGCTAGAGATATTAGACATTTAATAATGTTACCTACATAAATATATATATATGTATATATATATACACATATATTAGAGAAAATATATGTATGTGTTTATATGAATATATTCACATAGATGTATATGAATATATGCATATACACACATAGACATATACACATGTCTGTGTGTATGTGAATGTATATATGTATATACACACAAACATACACACACACACGTGTGTGCGATTTGACTTTTCTAAATTGGCTGCGTAGACTACCTGAAAACTGTCAACTCATTACCTCACTTTTTACTATATAGAGAGCCAGGGATAGGGAACAACCAGTTTTGAGGGCACATGTGGCCTTCTAGGTCCTCAAGTTTGGCCCTTTGACTAAATCCATACTTCACAGAACAAATCCCCTTAATAAAAGGATTTGTTCTAAAACAAATTTGGACTTAGTCAAAAGGCCACAACAAAGGACCCATAAGGTCCCATGTGGCCATGAGAAAAGAGTTTCCCCAGTTCTAAATATTATAGACACCACAGGCTCAAAGGAAGGACTGGAACTCTTAGGACAATAAATCTAAAAAAAAAGTCCTATCTTTGTTGATAATGCAAGGTATACTTAAAGAACCATTGAGAATCAATTAAAAACCTAGTTGAAACAATTAACAATGATATGAAATTTTCAAGATATAAAATAAATCCAAATGTTATCAACATTTCTACAAAATACCAACAAAACCCAGCAATAAAAGATAAAAAGTGAAATTCCATTTAAAATAAGTACAGACAAAATAAAATACTTGTGAGTCTATATGTCAAGAAAAAACAAGGAACTTTATGAATAATTGCAAAACACTTTTCACATGAATAAAGACAGACCTGAACAGGTGGAGAAATATTTATTGATTATGAGTAGGCCAAGCCAGTATAATTGAAATGAAAATTCTCACTGAGTCAGTTTACTTATTCAGCTCCATAACAGTCAAAATACTAAAGTATTACTTCAAAGAACTGGAGAAAAAAATAACAACTTTCAACTGGAAGAACAAAAGGTCAAGAATATGGAGGCATTCAATGAAAAAAAAATGTGAAAGTAAGCCTACTCGATTTCAAACTATATTAGAAAGTAGCAATAATGAAAACAATCTGATACTAAGAAATAGAGTAGTGGGAAAAGTGAAATGGATTAGGTACACAATACATAGTAGTAAATGACCATAGTAATCTAGTGTTTGATAAACACTAAGATCCAAGCTTTGGGGGCGAGAACTCACCATCTGGCAAAAATTGTTGAGAAAACTAGACAGTAGTTTGGTAGAAACTAGGCATAGATCAGCATCTCACACTGCATACTAAAATAAATTCAAAATGGATAAATGATTTAAATACAAAGGGCATTATTTAAAGTAAATTATGGAAGCATGGATAATTTAAACTGCTAGATCTATGGAAAAGATTTTATGACCAAGCAAGAGCTAGAGAGGATCACAGAAAGTGAAATGGTTAATTTTAACCATTAAATTAAAAAGATTTAGCACAAACAAGAGTAATGGAACCAAAATTGAAAGAAAGAAAGAAAGAAAGAAAGAAAGAAAGAAAGAAAGAAAGAAAGAAAGGAAGGAAGGAAGGAAGGAAGGAAGGAAGGAAGGAAGGAAGAAAGAAAGAAAGAAAGAAAGAAAGAAAGAAAGAAAGAAAGAAAGAAAGAAAGAAAGAAAGAAAGAAAGAAAGAAAGAAAGAAAGAATTTGGGAATTGTGAATTCACAGCAAGTTTCTCTGATAAAGGCTTCATTTCTCAACTATTTAGGGAACTGAATCAAATTTACTAAAAAAACCAATATGAGTTATTCCCCAAATTATAAATGGTCAATATATAATGAGCAGGAAAGCTTTCAGAAAAAGAAATCAAAGCTGTCAATAGTCACTTTTTAAAAATGGTTTTAAAAAAAGCAAAGTTCTGAGACAATGGCACTTAATTAAAGGGTCCATGGTCCACTCTAATGAAGTAGACTTCTGATCTTTCTTATGACATGAGGTGCCCTCTAGACATTTAAGAATGGATACATGAAATACAGAATTGCATTTATTGACATATGATATATATGTTAAAAGAAGCCAAACAATATATCAGCAGAATCATGGATTTTCCTGTAGCCACAAATACTAGTGATCCTATTGACTTTGGAACTGCCACCAGGTCCCCTGCTCTCCTTCAGCCATAAGCACTACTACTCTTCTCTGCCTTGTAACTAAGACCCAGGGCCCCTGCTCCCTTTTGACCAACTGTAATGGTAATCAATTTTCTGGATATTTAGGGCTAAATCAATAGGATACTTAGGGCTAAGTAGATCAGATACCTGGGGCTAAGTAAATCACATACTTAGGGCTAAGTAGATCCTAGTAACTTAGGGCTAAGTATAGAACTCTGTCCATTGGTGAAAAGATGTGAACACCCCTGTTGACTTGGCAGAAGGTTATTGGCTGAGACACTCCCAGGTTGACTTGGGAGAAGGCCAGTGCTTATAAGGAATAATTTCAGACAGTCAAGACAGATTTTGGATTTGGCTCCTCCATGAAGTTGACTGAAGACATGAACAGGATTGGACTCTGTTTGTTGGTGGCCTGGCTGATC
>JAQQSW010009738.1:0-13157 GCA_028646575.1 Pseudocheirus occidentalis
TGATTTGCATTTCTTGAATCAATAGTGATTTAGAGCATTTTTCCATATGCTTAAAGATATCTTTAATTTCTGCCTCTGACAATTGCCTGCTCGTATCCTTTGACCATTTATCAACTGGGGAATGACTTGTATTCTTATAAATTTTACTTAATTCCCTGTATATTTTAGAAATGAGGCCTTTATCAGAGATACTAGTTATAAATATTCTTTCCCAGTTTCCTACTTCCCTCTTAATCTTGGTTACATTGGCTTTGTACAGAAACTTTTCAATTTAATGTAATCAAGATTATCCATTTTGCATTTTATAATGCTCTCCACCTCTTCTTTGGTTATAAAGTCTTCCCTACTCCATAAATCTGATAGTTAAACTATTCCTTGCTTCCCCAGATTATTTACAGTATTGGTCTTTATACCTAGATAGTGCACCCATTTAGACTTTACTTTGTATACAGTGTTAGATGATGGTCTGTGCCCAGTTTCTAAGTGAGAAGAGCAGAACCAAAAAAATTTGTACACAGTCACAGACACATCATATGTATGACGACTAGCCTTGATAAACTGGACTCTTCTTAGCAATGCACAGTTAAAAGACAACTCTACAAGTCTTAGAATGGAAGGAGATATCTACCTTCAAAGAAAGATCTAGAAAGACCAGAGTTCAAATGGAGACTGAAGCAATATATGCTATCATTCTTTTCCATGTTTGATTTTGTTTCTTTTTTTCCCATTGTTCACTCCATTGCTTAAAATCTTTCTATAAAACCAGACTATTGTACAATGTGAAAGTATTTGCAGATCCTATACATGATTGTACACCACCATGGTGGGGAAGTGGAAGGGAGGGGAGAAAATTTGAAACTCAAGTGACTGTGGAACTGAATCTTGTAAACTAAAAGTAAATAAGTCGATTAAAAAAATAAAAATAAAAATAATGGCAGGAACAAAAAAAAAAGGATTTGTTCTGTAAAAGTCAGTCAAAAGGTTGTACCTAAGGACCATCATACATGGCCTCAATGTGGCAGGTTCCCCACTCCTGTTATAGGCCCAGCTTCAGTCATAGGTAAACATTCTGGTCCCCGGGCCAAGGTTCATAAAATGTCTGGGTTGAACAGCATGAAAGATGCCAACAAGGAAGGGGTGTACCTTAGGGAAAGTCATGAGACCTTGGGATACAAGGCTCCATGTAAAAGGAATCCTGGGACATAAGACTTCTGCTAAGAGAGGGGAAAAAGGTGTGGCCATCTCCAAGAGGCATTTATCTGAGATATGGTCACCAATCGTTTTCTATTTTCACAAATTATTCTAGATAACCAGGTGCTGAGCTCAGTTATCTTTGCCTTCTAGGGAGCAAGTACTATTTTAAATTTCACCCCTGTGGATCAAGCCCTTGTCACCCTACCATAGTTTTAGCTCCGCCAAGCTCTGGTATTTCCAAACTATGTGAATGTGGACATGCTACTTAACTTCAATTTGTCTCACTTGCCTCTTTTTTTTTTTTTTTTTTTGCTTTCTTCATATGGTTCTATCACTCCCAAGAGGATGGCAACAGAAATTGGTCACTAGTAAAACTCTTGTCAATATCTGGGATTGAAAATAAAAAAGTGTATGTGAGTCTATATCTGCATATAAAAAAGCTCATTGTTATGAACATGGGTTCCAAAACAAATGAGTAGCAGATACACAATTTCTTTGGCAAGGAAGAAAAGGAGTCTGATAGGTATCTGAGTGTCTGGCCACCAGTGTGATAGGTGCCATGGAAATGCTGAGGTAGATAAGATGTAGGTGAGGCAGGCCAAGAGTTAGAAATATTACTGAGGGGATGAAGAAAGTGATAAAGTTGAAGCATATAATTTATTATTTTTCAAATGTGTGTGTGTGTGTGTGTGTTTGTGCGCGCGCGCTCGCGTGTGTTGTGAGTGCTGAGGGGACAAATATGAGAGGAAAAGAAGTAACTCTTTTTTTTTGCTTTTTTTTCTGGAGGGCAGTTGGGAGTTAAGTGACTTGCCCAAGGTCACACGGCTAGTTTTTGTGTTAAGTGTCTGAGGCCGGATTTGAACTCAGGTCCTCCTGACTCCAGGGTTCACTGCGCCACCTAGCCACCCCAAGAACTAACTTTTTATCCAGATGTAAGTGACCCAATTAATTAGAGGAAACACAGGACTGACCTTGATAACCACCCCCACTAAGATTGGAATATAAGGGTGATGTCAAGGGAGAAAGGGGAAAGGGGAAGTAAGGACAAGCGGGACCAAAGAGAGAGTAGAGAGAAAACAGACTGGGAAAGGAGCACTGATTTTTAAGGCTGGATGATTAGAGGAAGTCATCAAATCAGTAGATTAGCTAACTCTAATTCTGTTTTTATCAGGTATCCCTGATACATGTTCCTCCCATGAAACATGTGTCTCTAAGGACTCTGTAAGAGATAAATACGAAATCTTCAGCTTAAAGGAATGAGGGAGTGAACACATGTGTATGTGTGTGCATGTGGAAGGTGGAAAAATTTTGCACATCTGGTCCATTCTATATTGGAATCATCAACAGGAAGATGGGGATGTTAGGATGAGGGATTTAGAGCTAGAAGGAACCTTGGGGTCCTTCTAGGTTAACCCTATCCTTGTACACACGAGGAATTTAAGACCTAGACATGAAGTAACTTAATCTGGGTCTACTTAGTAAAAGGTAGTAAACTTAGAAAAAGCTATCTGTCCTAGCCTAGTTGTCTCCCCTGACTTTCCTGTTGCTCATTTCTCTGTCCTTGGCAATCTGTCTTCTGACCTCATCACTCAACTGAGACTGCCCTCTCTGAAGATGCCAACAATCTCTTGGCTAACAAATCTAATGATCTCTTTTCAGTCCTCGTCTTTCTTGACCTCTCTGCTGTTTGACACTGTTGACAAGTCCTTGCTCCTAGATGCTATGTCCTTATTGGGTTTTCATGACACAATAAATAATAATAACAATAATAAAACACTTTATAGTTTACAAAGCCTTTTAGGTAGGTTAGCTCATGCTTCTATGTGGTAGCTGTTCATAGTATTATATCATCATCATCATACCAATTTTACAGATGGAGAAACTAAAGCAGATTAAGCAATTTGCCCAAGGTCACATGGCTAATAAGTATCTGAGGCAGAATCTGAACTCAGGTCTCTCTGACTCTAAGTCCAGTCTGGGGTACCACATAGTTGCCTCAGGAAAATGTCAGCAAAAAAACAAAAGACTAAGACTGAGTGGTCACATATACCTCAATCTCTGCCTCAGTTTCTTCAACCTTTATGATAAAGTGCAAATAATAAAAGCATGTATCTTGAAGGGCTGTTGTGAAGATCAACAGAGAGAATATTTATAAAGTGATCAACACAGTGCCTGATACACAGTAGGCTTTTAATTAATGTTTCTTTCCTTTAGTTGTTCCTCTTCCCCTAAATAAACTCTGAACCTTTTGAGAGTACATTTACAGCATATGATAATTGCTTATTACATGGTTTTATATGGTAATTGCTGATCACATAGTAAATACTCAACAAATAGTAGCTGATTAAAAGAAATCTAAGAAATCATTAAAATTTTGTCTTAAAAATTAAAAGTAAAAATCAGGCAAATTATTTTAAATTAAAATTAAGTAATTTTGCTCTTAAGACAGTTTAAACCAGTGGTTCTCAACCTTCCTAATGCCATGACCCTTTAATACTCATATGTGGGCGTATCTGAATGTGGGCAGGCCACCTGGAGATGGGTAGAGGAGTGGTGTCTCAGTTCCTAAGACCATTGGAAATACGTGTTTTCTGATGGTCTAAAGTGATCCCTGTGAAAGGGTCATTTGACCCCCAAAGGGGTTGCAACCCCACAGGTTGAGAACTGCTGGGTTTATATTGAATTGGGCCAAATGGAAAGAAGGGTAAGATTTGTTCTATATACTTCTGGAGAGTTAAGAACTCTGGAACACTGACTTCATCAAAGTGACAAGAAGATAGATTTTGGGTCAATATAAGTGAAGAGTCTTCTAACATAGCTGTCTAGCAATGGAACAAACAGCTAAGAGAAACTTTGAATACATACTTATCAATGGAAGAGTTCCCATAGAGAAAGGGAGTGTGGTGTTCAATTCTAGAAAACATAGTTTAAGGAAGACACAAATAAGCTGGAGAGAGTTCAGGAGAAGGCAGCCAGGATGGTGAAATGCCTTTAGGTCATGTAATATGGTAACTTATGAAAGGAACTGGGAAGGTTTAGTCTGAAAAAAGAGAAAACTGAAGGGACATGAGGTTGTCTTCAAGTATTTGAAGGACTATCTTGTGGAAGAGGGTGACTTCTTCTATTTTGTCCCAGAACCAAGAGCAGATAGAAATTGCAACGTGGTTAATTTAGATGTCCTGTCAGTGAAAACTTCCTAAAACTTAAAGCTGTGCAAAAGGGAATCATTATCTCAAGAACTGAGGTGCCCATTGCTGGGTATCTCCAAGTAGAGGTAGGATGATCACTTGCCAGGAACATGAGAATGGACATTCCTTTCAGACATGGGTTGGAGTAGATGGCAGCCAACATCCCTTCCAACTGGAATTTCATGAAGGTGAAGGTGTCAATAAATGCTAATATCATCAAGAGAGACTTTCAAACTATATTGCAGTGAAAAGAAAGATCAAAGAGGAGGTTGGACTTCTACTTGCGAGTATACTGGACAGTTATAAAAGACAAAAGAGAAAAAGTAGGAACTCTTAATCCCTATAATTTTATTCTAAGGGATGTTTATCCCAGGAAGGATAGAACAAAATTGAAAGCTGAGTTAAGGGGGGCGGGGCGGATTTCTTATCTTCATTTAATTCAATTCCTCAGGCCTGGATGAAGTATACAGTGGGGAAAGTGCTGGATTTAGAGTCACAGGGCCTGGGCATAAGTCCCACTTTTGCTACTAGTGTCATTTGGGGCTAGTCACTTCAGTTCTGGGGACCTCAATTCCCTCATTTCTAAAATAAGGGCAAGGGGGTAAACTAAGGGCTTTCTGAAGTTTCTCATACCTTTAAATAAATTACAGAATGATCTCTAATTTACTATATCCTAAGGTACCAACAAAACTAGCGGGTGAAATAAGCAAATAGCCATTTTGGAAAAACAATCAAAGTGGGTGGATTCTTTAAACAGTAGACCAATGACTTGACTTGGGATTTCTGGAAAAATACTAGATTGAATTATTACTATTCACAATAATCGCATTGATATATAATGCTAGGATTTACAGAACACTTTACAGGCATTGTCATTTCATCCTCACAACAACCCTGTGAGATAGGTACTATTATTATATTAACTCCATTTTATAACCAGAAAAAGTTGAATGACTTGCCCAGGGTCATACAGCTAGGAAGTGTCAAAGGCTAGATTTTAATGGTCTTCCTCATGCCACCCAGCTGTCCTTGTCTCACCAGTGATTCCAAGAAGTTATAGGATGCACAGTGATCATACCCAGGTGAACTATCTTGGCAGATGGGCTAAACCAGGTTGAGAGTAATCAACAGACTATTAGTGAGTTAGGGGAGTGTCTACCCGAAACACGTGAAAACTTCTCCTGGCAGAATGGGTAGACGAAAACAATTTGTTACAACAATCGTGAAGGTGGCTGAAGCAAGTGCTGTGGAGAGCTTAGAGCTTGGCTAGACATTGACGAGGCTAAGGGCATCCACTGCATTGAAGGCCATTACCAATTGTCCTGACTTTGTCTTACTTTGGACTTTGATTTGGAAGAGAGAGCGAGGCTGGTAACTTTGTGCAACTCTGTCTCACTTGAATCAGTTCACATGGACATCACCCAATGATGTTACTGGTCCTCTTTGAAAATGAAGGATGAACAAGCAAAACAACAACAGCTGTCCCTGGTTTAAATAAATGGATTGTAAACATTTAGAATAGGAGACAGTGGTTCCTAAGCCAGAATGGATTTGTTAAGAATAGGTTATACATAGCTAACCACATTTTCTTTTTTAACAGGTTTATTAGATTGGTTGATCGGGAGAATGTCATAAGTATTTCTTTTGGTATCTTTATGAACCTAATGGGGAGGTGTGAACTAGATAACAATTCAGTTAGGAGGATTTGAACTTTTGAATGATTGGACCCCAAATGATGAATTGACATTAACATGGTCAGAGATCTATCTTTGACCTTGTGCTGCTTAAAATTTTTATCAGTAACTTGGCTATATTTATAGATAGCATGCTTTTCAAATCTAGACTAGTTAGTGCATTTCACAATAGTATGTGTCAGTAATAATAATAATAATAATAATAATAATAATAATAACAATAACAGCCCACATTTATATAGCACTTTAAGGTTTACACATAATTTTCCTTCTAATATCTTTTTGAGGTAGATAGTACATGTATATACTCATTTTACAGATAAGGAAACTAGAACTTGGAGAGGACAAATGACTGTCCCAGGACCATGTAGTTAGTAAATGTCAGATCCAAGATTCAGATTTTTGACCTGCTCTGTCTCCTTTGGTCTAATTTGCCCTTCTTTAGGCAACCTGGTGACTCTCTGGTTCACATACTGGTACCAGGCTCAGCTCAATTTTCATTTTCCTTCATTGTAGAACTCTTGAAGTCTCAGCTTCCACAGTAGCAGGAGTTATAGATTCCAGTCAGTCAATAAAAATTTATAAAATGCCCAGTGCCAGGCACTTACTAAACAATGAGGATACAAAAAGAGGCAAACATTCTTGTCCTCAAGATCGCTATTTAATGTCATGTGCCACTATCCCAGAAGTAAAGGCATAGAAGGAGTAGTAGTTGAAAGATCTGAGAGGAAAAGAGAAGGCCAAACAAGAAGGAAGAAAGGAGAGAGAGAGAGAGAGAGAAAGAGAGAGAGAAAGAAAGAGAGAGAGAAGAAGAAGAAGGAAGAGGAGGAGGAGGAGGAGGAAGAAGAAGAGGAGGAAGAGGAGGAGGGAGGAAGGGAGGAAATGAGGGATGAAGAGAGGGAGGTAAAGAAGGAAAGAAGGAGGGAGGTAAAGAAGGAGGGAAGGAAAGAAAGAAGGATGCAAGAATGGAACAGATGGAGGTAGGGAGGAAAAGAAGTAAGGAAGGAGAAAAGAAAGAAGGAAACAAGGAAGGAAGGAGGGAGGGAGGAAAAGAAAGGAGGAGAGAGGGAAGTAGAAAAGAGTAAAAGAAAGAAAGGAAAAAAGAAAGGGAAGGAGTGATGAAGGAAACATGTATTAATTTCCTACTATGTGCCAGACATTTTATAAATATTGTTTCATATAATCCTCACAACAATCAATTGATAAAGACAGAATTACGTGACTTGCCCAGGATCACATAGCTAGAAAGTTTCTGAGGCTCGATTTGAACTAAAAAAGATGAATTTTCCTGATCCCGAGTCCTGGGCTCTCTCTACCCATTGCATCACCTAGTTACTCCTATTACCTATGATCATATAGCCAAGTTAAAAATCTGGTGTCAGACACTTACTATCTGTGTGACCCTGAGCAAATCACTAAACTTCTCTGTGGCTTAGTTTCTTCCTCTGAAAAATGAAGACGTTGGATCTGTTCACTTTTAAAGTAGCTGTCAGCTCTAGATCTACAATCTTATGACTCAATGACCCCTAAAGTCCTTTCCAGATCTGGATCTAGGATCCTCTGATCCCATGATCCAAAGAGAGGGAATTTCTAACGTGCTCAGAGACAGTGATTCATGTCTTATTTCTTGCTTTGTTTATTAGAGAATCTGTGTGATTTGGACATGTCACTTCACATCCATCCCCCCCCCACCTCAGTTTTTTCCTCTGTAAATTAAAGAAGTTGAGATAGATGACCTCTGAAGACCCTTCTACCTCTGAATTTGTGGTCCTGTGAAGTAACTCCATTTCCCAGGGTTTCAGTTTTCCCATCTATAAAAGGAGGAGGTTCACTTCAATGGTCTTCATAGTCCCTTTTACCTCTAAATCTTCTACCCTATAGACATCTAAATCAGTGGTGAAATTCAAACCAGTATATCCAGCAAACTGGTCATGGGGCTCTCCTGCCCCTCTTTCCCACTGTCTCACATCTACTCCAGTACTGTGTTAGGCTCTTTGGAAAATGCCTTGTAAGCTCATAAAGACACCAGTTTTTGCTTAGAAGATCAGGGGCTTGGGGCTGTTGATCAGATGCCCTACATCAAGTCTGTTTCCCAGAGAAGGAAGCTTAGTGGGTGAGAGAATCATCTGCCTCTGATAATGAGGAGAGAGATGTTAAACTATGACCTCCATGGGGAGGTCACCCCACTCTCTGGGGTAATTGTCCCTGATCTCGTCCCAGAGCAGCTGGCAGCTTTCTTTCGAGTTCCCTCCCCCCCTTCATCCCCCCACACCCACTTTCTCCACTTACTACACCATTGGTGGTCTGCTGCATCACACCCCAGATGTTTTCCCCATGCTCTTTCGATGATTACTTTTCAAGTGGCTTCATAGAACAGATGTTCTAGTTCATGCACCCTCCTTCCCAGTGCTAAAACCCTTTTTTTTCTGTCCAGATTGTTCTGCTGCTCTCTTTTTTGATGGAGCGGGCAAGTGAGAAAGCACAGGGATCCAAGGAGGGGTGTGGGGAAAAGGAGAGAGAGAATCCCACACTGATCATTCCCTGCTTTGTTCAAGCTGCTTGGCAATGGAGCCCCTGGGTGTGGGCTTCCCTCCCAGCCTCCTTCCCCTCTAGAACTCTGAGCAGATGTTCTTTCCTGGCCCCTCTTCTTGTTCATCTAATCTCCCCCATCCCGTCTCCAACACATACTCCCAAATGTTTTGGTTGATTGCATCTGATATTGCCCAAGATCACTCTGGCACCCCTGCGTCTTCTGATACAAGCTGTCCTCTTTACCTCATTTTGGGGTTTGGCTCTCTCTCTACTTAAGCAAGTCTCCCTGAGATAAAGGATTTCACACCAAAATCTACCATATAGCTGTAGGTTGCTCTCTCCACCCACCTTTTGCCCTACCTGACCCTTTCTCTTTGGACCTAGGACTTGTTTATTGCTCCTTCTTGGGATGGGTTGGACTTCAATTCCCACTTTTCTTTGGCACCTTGCCTCGACTTACCCTGATGTTAGAGAGAGAAAGGACAGAGATGCACTGGGCTTGCTTCTGTTTGTTTTCCCTGTGTGATACAATTGAATGAGAGCTGGTTCTTGCTTCTGAAGATATAGTTTCAAATCTCACCTCTGATACCCATTACCTGTGTGATTTTGGGCAAGTCGCCTGTCCTCTCTAGGTTCCAGTTTTCTTTTCCATGTAGAAGGAAACTGGCAAATGAGGGCATGGTGGAAACAGAGATGAATCTGTTTGCAGGGGATCTTAGTTCAGATTTCATTGCTCTCACTTGTTCTCTGTATGACTTATAGACAACTTTCTGGATCTTGGTTTCCTCTGTAAAATGAATGAGTTGAACACAATGACCTTGAAGGATTCTCTAATTTACTTACGATACTTTGGAGCTCTCTCCTGTATCATATATGACTTTGTAGCATACATATATGTGTAGATATTGGATATTCTAGAATATTGTTATCATTTAAGTTAGGTCTGATTCCCTTTGACCCCATTTGGGATTTTCTTGGCAAAGATACTGGAGTGGTTTGCTGTTTCCTTCCTCAGCTCATTTTATAGATGAGGAAGCTGAGGCAAGCAGGGTTCAATGACTTGCTCAGAGTCACATGGCTAGTAAGTGTCTGAGGTTGGATTTAAACTCATAAAGATGACTCTTCTTGATTGCAAGCTCAGTGATCATTTGCTGCCCCTCTAGGAGAATATAAGATCCTTCAAGACAGGGTTGGTGTCCCTTTTGATCTCTGCCTCTTAGAATACCCCCTTTACTTTAAAACAGCCTTTCCTGGTCTTCCCCACAATGCCCATGACTCCTTTTTCCTCTCCCTATCTTCCCTTCCACATTCTTGTAGTTATTGACAATGATAAAGAGACGATCTTGAAGCCAGAAAGAGTTGGGTTCAAATTCCACCTGTGAAGCATACTAGTTGTATGACCCTGAGCAAATCACTTAATATCTCAGTGCCACAGTCAACTGTTTAAGGCTATAAGTTTCAGAGAAGGTGCTGATCTGCATTGATAAAGGGCATTTCCACACACAAGAGTTCCCTATATCATTCTGTTCTCTAAGGCTCAGTTAAACTCTGCTAAAAGTTGGTTCCTTTGAGAGACAACTAGTGAAACAATTTCTCTCTATGGCTCAGAGTTAAGGGAAAGTTACTAATTTTGAATGTGTCAAGGTGTTCTATACTAGAGAAATGTGAACACAAGAACTTTTGTATGATTTTGAGAGAAATATAAATATATCTGACTATAGATCAAAGATGAGAATTTGGTCATTAATCATGAACTAAGTTAGGATCATTTGTAGAGAGGACACAGATAATGAATAGAGAAAGACAGGAGAAGAAAGAGAAGTGAAAGGTGCATCAGCTAAGTTTGAAGTTAGAAGTGATATCTACTACAGGTGTTGATGAGTAAGTCTCATGTGGATAGAATACCACTTTGGAGGCAGAGAATCTGCCTAGTGAACCAATTGATTTTAGTGAAGCATTGTGCCTAATGAGGTGTCAATATAGCTTGTCAGCTTGCAAGTGGAAACATTCAATCTACACAGAAAGTATATTTCTCCCGGATTTCTCATAAGCAGTCCCTAAGAAAAAAGAGGACATTGAAGTTTATAGTTCTGGAGTGTTGAATTTCTTTGAGCTCAAAATGAGGTCTCCCTATTCATGTGTCTATTTGTCAGATTTCTGTGTATGACAACTCATTCCTCACCCTCCTATACTAAATGTGTTGGTGGAAGAGTGTGACTCAGGTCTGATTGTGATGTATTTTTTCCTTTCTTTTGACATATAGTGACTTCTGTCAATTTGTATGATGAATTTTTTTCCTAATATTTTGTGATAATTTTGTTTTTAAATCACATCTGACTCTTCATGATCCCATTTAGGGGTTTCTTGGCAGATATGGGAGTAGTTTGCCATTTCCTTCTCCAGCTCATTTTACAGATGAGGAAACTGAGGCAAATGGGTTAAGTGACTTGCCCAGGATCACATAGATAAGTAAGAGTCCAAGGGAAGATTTTAAGTCAGGAGGATGAGCCTTCCTGATTTCAGGCATGGTATCCTATTCACTATGCCACCTAGCTTCCCCTAATTTTGTTTTATTATTTCCTAAAATATTTTATTCTCTTCCTTCTTTCTTTTCCACAGATCCTTTCCCATAAGCACTTATTTTCTTTGAATCCTTCTATTTATTCTAGCTTGAGTTCTCCTCCTTCTTCTCAAGGGCTCCCAAGCTTTTTCTTCCCAAACCTTCCCAACCCCTTTTTTTCCAAACTTTTCTTCTCACTTTAAAAATCCTTCAAATCTCCTTTTTTTTCATTTCTCCACCTAATGCAGAAATGGAATGTAGTAGGTGCTTGCCAAATACTTTAAGAATTAAGCCCTACTGGAGATATTTGAAACTGTTCATGAAGAGAGAGAATAGTAGAATTTGGTGGAATTTTGGATAAATAAGCTTCTACTCTGTGGACAAGTTAGAAGTATGTAGTCAAAAAATGCCTTGAATCAAGTCACTCAACAATTATAATTATAAGACCTCAGAATTGAAACCGACTTTGGAGTCATATGGTCAGGTGCATCCATGAAGCATTAATGTCTTCTATAACATTAGCCATCCAGTTTAGGCTCAAAGTCTTCCATAATGGCACTTATTACCACATAAGGCAACCCATTTCATTTTGGGATAGTTCTAACTAAGGAGTTTTTCCTAATATTTTCCTAATATTGAAGAGGATTTTCAGTACTATAATTTCTTCTTTTGGTTCCAGTTCTCTGGAATTCCAAGGATTAGCATAATTCCCTAAGGAATTTCCAAGAGAGTTCTAAATCTATTAATCATTATTACACCCACAGGAAACTAAATGGTCTTATTATTGTTGTCATTCATTCATTCATTCACTCATTCATTCATTCATTTATTTTTTTAACCAAATGAAGACAATGAAGCCCCTTCTTCCCAAAGATGAAACAATTTAAGCCCAAACTTGTATGTGATGATAAAAAAATACTTTTGATCAGATCCATGATTTCACCAGGGAATTTCTAGTGAGAAAACTCCATTTATCAATATAATACAAATGAGCAATTACTCTGCAATTTAAAGATTTAGTCTGTTTCCTGGGACACTGAAAGGTGAAGGGACTTGTCCAGAGACGCACAACCAATATTTATCAAACTATAGATTTGAATTCAGGACTTGAATTAAGGCATTCCTAACTACAAGAACAGTTCTACATTCACTGTCCTTTTAGCTTTACACATATGTATATTTTCAGTCATCACTTTTCCCCTTTGTTATAAAAGATGGCTCTCTAGGAGGGGGATGGAGGATAGATACAGGTAGAGGAATGTAAATGATATAAAAACAAAGTGTCCAGAAAAATCTTTTTAAAATGGTGATTGATTTCTGATACCACGTAATCTATTTTGTGAAAACAAAACAAAGGGAAAAGCTGACCACTCTTTCTTAAACCATCTACATTACTTTTAAAAAGAGTCCTGTTACCCAGATTCTCCAAGCACATGAATGGAAACATTGTACCATAAGGCTATTATAAAGACTTTCTAAGTTGTTATACATTCTTAATTCCCATCATCATTTTTTTGCTGTTGTTACAGCTCTAGGACCACCTTCTCTAGCAAGTCTTTTCTGATTCCTCTCTTCCATTCATTTTCCAGCCTATGAATTCAATCCCAATGTGCCCCTTTTCTACCTTAAAGTCTGTTGACAATTGCATGAATCTGCATTGGAAAGCCATGTGGCACAATGGAGAGACCACTGCAGGGGCTGGAATAGAACCCAAATGTCTGACCTTGAATGAGTAAATGATCTTCTATGAGCCTTAATTTTCCCTATTTGTGAAGTTGGGAAGACAACATTTGAATTGCCTGCTTTATCTTCCTCCTCCTCCTCCTCACCCTCATCATTCCTGGGATTTAGATAGCTCTTAAAGTTGGGTTCAATAAGGGAATAACATACTTGGTTAAGAATAAAAACTTATTGTACCCTACAAGCAGCAGGAGGGATAAGGGGGGAGGGGTGTAGGAAGGGGAGCATATTCAGGGGGGAGGGGAAGAG
>JAQQSW010009739.1:0-13156 GCA_028646575.1 Pseudocheirus occidentalis
TTTTTTCTACATCTCACCATGCATCTTTTCACCATATTGTAATGGGGTTCTACATCTGGATGCTGCTAGATGGATAGGAATGACACTTCTACAACTTCTCTCTATCTTTCACTATTATATTACATTTTTCTTTTTATGAACCATGCAGATGTAACTGTAAAAATTTTGTTCTAATGAGAGCTTCGAGAGCTTGGGAAAACCCACCTGGAAAATCAACTTATTTTTTATTTCCTTCTCGCTTTCTTTATGAAAGACTCACCAAGTTTGTAGGCTTAGGGAGAACTTAAATGACACTAATGGAGAATAGAAAATGGTGGAAAAAATAGGGCAGTAAGAAATCACAATAAAGATACTAGTTGAGAAGAAAAGATGGAGCTAGAAAAAAGTTAATACAAATTCTCTTTCATCTAGTGGGGGCAGTTAAAAATAGAAGGATATCATAAGAACACAGAGAAGAGGCAATAAAAAGGGAGAAATGAAAAAAGTCAGAAGACCAGCTTTTAACAAGAATCCATGATGAGGTTTTTACCTGATGAAGACCAAAGGTTCATATTTATTATGTTTAATAAATATTCTAAAATGATATCTCCCAGCTTGTTACCTATGGTTCACAAAAAATATTAAGGCCTGGAGAGCCATTCTACTTCCTGTCTCAGTTATCAGACCACAAGTTGTCAATGGTAAAGCTGATCTTTCTTCTTTCTATGAAGTTGAGCTACAGGCAACCTTAGTTGTTCCACTCAGGTTAAATTTGGATGTAACTTGCTGTGAATACATAGGAGGGGAAGCCTAAACTTTTAAGATTGTGGTAATCAATACTTAGGCCTCAAATTCTAACACCCCAGAATTTATAATTTTATAAGGACTTCTTAAAATCTCTGACAAATTTCTTCTTTGCTATTTCTACTAGCCTTTTGATGAAACTTTATTTTTTTCCATGAAATAAATCAATTTAGGGGAAGAAATATGGGAGCAGTAATTAATTTATTACCAAATTTGTGGATGATAGAAAGAAGGAATAGCTAAGACATTGAATTGCAGAATTAGGATCTAAAGTATCTCAACAGGCTATGATGATAGATTAAATTTAACAAAATAAGATTTAATAATGTTGAATGTAACAAAAAAATTCAGAAATCAAAATTAAAGAGCAAAAACTCTTAGGTTAAAAAATATCACCTTTACAATTACAAGACATGATATGTCTAGTGATTACTTCATATGAAAAACAAACTGGCAGTTTCAATTTCCTGAAGATTCACATGTCCATAATGTGTATGCTAAGAAAGTTAATGTAATATTTAGGTATGACTGTTGAAAGATAAAGTTCCCTTGTTATAACCAAAGTAACAAGCATCCATCGAAAGGGAGATTTCATGACATACTTTAGGTTCACCTGCCTATATCAGGGATATTGTGATCATTTCTGAATACTACATTTGTAGAGAGACATTGAGAAGCTGGTATGTGGCCAACTGATTAGGAAAAAGAGGATATTTAAAATCATGAGGTCATGGTTCTGGTTCTGTATCTGATGCAATGGATCACTAAGAGTTAAGAGCTTAAACAAATAATGTAATCAATTTCATTAAAAAGTTATTCCAATATCCTAGGTAAAAAGTCATTCTCTAAGCAGTTAAAAAGAAATCCAGAGGATGAAAGCAGATGAAGATCATCAGCATGGGGGATTTAAACAAAACAAAATAAAATTTGTAAGGAGGATGGTGGGGATGTCAGGAGCCCTCTCCAAGTTCCTTAGAGTTTGGGTGGTGGCCAAAGGGTGCTATGAAGCTGACACTTTGACCCTGGCCATATATTTTATTGGTGACCAAGGGTTAACTGGAGGAGTGTTGAGGCATAATGAAAAAGCTTACTGTAACTTAGGAGATATGGGCTAACTTCATACATACATACATATACACATCCATCCATCACATCCATCCATCCATTCATACATATATACATACATATATATAATTACATTATATATACATATATATTATGCATAACAATTGCAAGTTTAGATATAACAAATATAAACTGCTGCAACCAAGAAAGTTGTGGTGCAGATCTGGGACAGTTTGGATTAATTCTCCTCCTAGGTAGGTTGATCTGGGACTCAGCTAGGGGCCCTTTGGACCAGAAAACTATCAAAACAATTTTTAGGGCTTTGGAGAATTCCTTAAATCCTCTGTCAGAGTGTGGTCAGTTTTCCTAATGACAGCATTTAACCTTCTTCCTTATAGCTTTTAGGGATGTTCAACATTTGATAAGAGATGAATTAGAGTGATCATTATAGCTGTTCTTGAATATAAGGAGGATTTTCATGCTAGAAAGGACCAGACCTATACTATTTGGTAGTGGAGTAATTAGAACCGATGAGATAAAGATCCAGGAGGGTAGATTTTTGAGAATGGGTAGGGCAGGGAGGTAGTAAGTTTCCTATAGTTGGGGATGGTCAATCTGAAGTGAATCCTCAAAGGGGAACCTTAGAATGGATTCATGCATTGAGGTGGGACTTGAAATACATGACTAAGGAATCTTCCAAACTCTGAAAATTTATGCTTCTATGATAAACAAACAAAAAACAAAGATATTACTTACAAGAAGATTTATTTTTCTCTGAATAACAAAAGTAAACTAGGGAAAGTTTCTATCTAGGAAGAGTAACACCATAGCTATATCAATATACAGAAACATATCTGCAAAAAGAAGAAAAGGTCATGTATGTACAAAAGTGTTTATAGAAGCTATTTTTTCTTGATGATGGAAAAAACCCGGAAACTAAAGGTATACTGATTAATTGAGGAATAGCTGGATAAATTATGCCATATGAATTGAATGGAATACTATTTAAATGAATCATTTCAAAAAAAATGTAGAAAGACTTGCATGAACTAAGAGTGAAGTGAGCAGAATCAGAAAAAGTTTTGATATAGAATCAATAATATGAAAATGAACAATTCTACAAACAGATGAATAATGAAATGAGCATATCTAGGAGAATAACTTAAATAATAATAACAATACTGCAAAGACAAACAACTTTGAAAATGATAAAACTACGATCAATAGTATGGTTATCCATGATAAAACATCATCCATTTCCTGTTGGAAATGCAATGAATGAGAATGTACAGAATGAGAGATCTGTCTTTGCATACAACTAATGTGGAAATGTTTTACTTTGTTGTACATATTTTTACAAGGAATTTTCTCTCTCTTTTTTTCCAATCAGGCATGGGGCAGGTATAATAAAAATTAGGTTTCTCTCAATTTAAAAAAAGGACCCCAAAATAGAGAGGATGAGGGAGGTGCTAGAGATATGGAAGGTGACATGCAATTACAGATGAGATCGCTGCACTGTTGGCTGTGCTTATTTATTTTACCTTGTTCCAAGAAAACTCTCAAAGTGTAGGAGTAACCTGGAAATGTTTATAATGTAAAAATGAAATGCACCAATAAAACTTTAGGGAAAAAACTCTCTGTGAACTGAAAACAAAGTTATTTAATAGACAAAAACTTCTGTTTTTACAATTTTGCATACACTTGCTTCAATACTTAAGTGATCTATCATTTTAATAGTGTGAGTGCACCCTTATTTAAGAGCCTATTATAGCCTAGGGAAATTGCTTGTTGTCTCATCTCATGGACATGTAGCTCCATAATGTATGAAATACTGAACAAGGCCCCAAATGACTATCAACTTGTTTATTATACCTGCAAATTGCTTTTGAGTCTGGCAACTGGTTCAGGACATTTAAATAAGAAATTCAGGTATTGAGCAAACTTTGGTATCTTTGATCTTTTAGGGAGATCATGACTACCCATATATGGGAGAGTTTCTCTGTTTAGCCAAGGCAATGAAGAAGTCTCCTATCTTTGGGAAAACGGGACTTAAATCAGAAGTGGGATGAGTCATAACTTCTTTCTCTGACTTCCTTTCAACTTCTCTCACCCCATCAACCAATTACAGTGCTCAAAAATCTTAAAGCAAAGATTTGGAAGTTGAGATAACAGGTAGCCTTCTTTCCCCACCAATCTTAGTCCCTAGACCTCTTCTCTCCACCACACCATCATCCATCAAGGGATTATCTCTAGCACATTCCAGAGATGGGACTTTCCTGTACAGAGAGGTAAAGTAGGGAAACCATCTGCTCCTCCAGTTGCTACTGCCACCCCACCTCCATCTGAGGACTGTTATAACATCAATAATATAACATAATATTATACAATCAATAATGTTTCAACCTAATTTGGATACAGACCTGGTGAAGTACAGCTTTTCTTCTCGTTGGCTATAAGGAAAATCTTTTAATAAATTCTATTTGGACATGTATATCTTGTTCATGGGTTTTCTCCTTTTCCTTTCCCTAGTGTGGAGGCTGATTTACCACATAATCCTTCATTTGTAGACACCTCTGCTGCCAAACATAGGAATGGAAGTGGGCAGGAAAATCAGATCAAATTTCCTCATTTTAAAACTCTTAAATGTTACAGGAATAGTTCTTATTTAAATTGCTACAGCTAGTGGTCCTAATTCAGTCTACTACCATGTACCACCCACATATTAGTAAATACTCTTCAGGAATTTTTGTAAGCACCCCAAATTTAATTGTCTTAGAGTGATTGTACTGGTCTTTAAGCCCTATGGCTTCAAATTACAACCACTCATACTGTTAGTATTGCAGTTATCAGATCTATGAATGACGGTTGCACTTTTAGCCGAGGAAAAAGACCAAGTTTTTTTTAATGAACATTTTATGTACAAATGTAGATGCATACACACATATTTATGTATTTGTACATATACATTTATGTATACACACATGTGTAATATGTGTGTGTACTCACTGAGCCTAGTTTAAAAATATCTAGACCAGTTCTAAGACCTATGATCCAGTATTAACTCGATATATAGCTTATATTTCTTTATGCTGCCCAGGGTCATATAGCTAGTAAGTGTCTGAAGCCAGATTTGAATTTAGGAAGATGAGTCTTCCTGACATTAGATATCATACTTTTAGCATTGTAGGGAACCTGAATTCTGTGCCCAATTTCTTTCTAGAAGTTAAGCCTGTCTATTCAGGTAATAAATTTAATGATGGAAATCTAAATTCTGAGGTGCCCACAGGAAAAAAACATATTTTGATTCATTTGATTCATGTCATTTGTCACATGATCTGTCTTCTTCTAAAGATGAGACGAGAATCCGGTGAACATAGACAATACTCCATAAGTGTTTTGGGTTAGAGGGGGAGACGGAACAAAATCAGCAAAACAAAGGACATTGAACAATTTTTCTGGATTTGGGGAGATACGGCTGGCTTTCTTTCTCTTTTTAAGTCTACACAAAGGGCCATATAGTGAAAAGAAGAATGTGCCCATAGCCTTATCTAATCATGCCATGACAAAAGAAAAGAAAGTGATTTTATTGAGCCTAATGGGAATTTATGCATATCCTGTATTGGGTAGCAAAGATAATTATTTTTAATCTCATTTTATTTGGGCAAATAAAAATAATTTTAGTCTTTGGTTATTGTTTTCCAGAATTATTTTTAAAGCCTAGAAATTGAGTGCTGTGAATTTTTGTGCTGGTTATTATTTCCAGATCACTGTTTGCCTCAGCTTTTTCCCTTTGAGTGTAATTTAACATTGATTTTTAAAAATATGCATAAAATATAGCCATAACAACTAGGTGTTTCTTTTCTATCTGTGTTAAGATAGATATGTAACTATTGTTATTAGAACATATCTCAAGCCTTCACAAAGCCATATGAATTAAACATGGGACATACAAAAGAAGAGGATCAAATACAAGTCAGTCAGGAGCATTGTTGGCTGGAAATAATAATATTTATATAACACTTTTCTTTTTGTATATTTTCTTATTTGTTCCTTATTATATAGTCCCATTGAGGTAAATAAAGTATTGTTGCTTCAGTTTTAGAGATGAGGAAACTGAAATTCAGAGAGATTGCACAGTGAATGAAATTAAGTAATTGTCTAAGATCATTTCTTCTGACTCAAAATCCTATTATCTTTCCACCATAGAACACTTCACAAATACAAAAATAAGTTTTCCTTTTGGAAGGGTCTACTAATGTAAGGCAATAGTGCATCATGGAGGAAAGACCTTTCCTCGAGATAGGAAAATCCAAGTTTGAGTTCTGACATTGACACAATATTTACTGTGTGACCACAGGCAAGTCACTTAACGTCATTTCCCCAGACAACTGCTAAAACTATAATCTCCATATGTGGAAGGAGTTTCTATAGACTTCCCCAAGCCAGAAAAGTCACAAGTCCAGAACCTCCCTTCTTCTCCTCAAAAATAAAGTACTCATAAATTATGTTTTCAAATTAATTGCCCTATATTTAAGGAGAGAGCAGGTAGGTGTGAGAGTGGATAAAGCTCTTTGTCCTAGTTCAAATTCATCCTTGGATACTTGCTAGCTATGAGACCCTGGGCAACTCATTCCTCATCTGTAAAATGAGCTGGAGAAGGAAATGGCAAACTGCCAAGAAAACCACAGAGTCATAAAGAGTTGGACATGCCTGAAACAATTGAACATCAATAATGACTACATGTAAGGAAAAAAAAGCCATTTCTGATCTTCTTAGATGTGAGTGCCCTCTCTCTTCTCAAATTGCATTGTATTGAGTTATCTGAGTATATAGTACATCTCTCCAGGTGAATGTAATCTGCTTAAGGGAATGGACAGTTTCAGTTTTGTCTTTGTATTCTAGACTGGTAGGCACTTAATAAATGTTTGTTGGTTGATTCAATTACACTTAAGGAGTCAGAGTCCCCACTTGCCCAGAGGTCTTTTCCTGTGAGGCATGCTTTCTTGCATTTTCTTCTCCCAGTAATTACTATCTTAAAGATTACCTTATTTTGGTGGGGGCTGATATTTCTTATTCCTTCCCTGTTATCTTCTAGTACTCAATTAATATAGCTATATTAATTTTATATTTATATATAAATTTATTCACTCATGCAGTTAATCTTGAACAGTTTATATCATCCTAGTGTTATATTCATTTTGAAATGGAATTTGAAGTACATTGCCTTGATCTTGCAATCAGGGAGAACTTGGCCTCAGAACATAACTAAAAAAAACCTTTCTCTTTATTAGTTAGGAAACTCTGAAGGCAAAGAATAATACAACCCACTCTGATAATCGATAAAGAAAGTAGCTGATCAAAGTGCCGAGTGAGACAGTAGAGAGTAAAGAAAAGAGGACCTGGCTTTTAGTTTTTTTATTAATACCAAAGGGATTTTTTATTTCTAATTTATTTATTTCTCATCTAATTATCAAAATTACATCTCTTGGGGTTATTTACTTATTTGTTGGTTTATACTTAATTGTTTAAAATTGTACATTGAGTTCATTAATCCTTTCATTTTCTAATTCATTAATGAATGTTCTCAGATCTGATTTTTCCTCTGAGAACTATATATCAGAGAAATTAGTCTTATCATCTTCACTTCAAAATGTTTTAAATGACCCATTAATTATTAAAGATGTCAGCAAAGCTCCACTTATATACATATTTTTAAATTTTATGTTCCCTGTATTGATTTCCGTTTCATGGTATTAGAATTTATAAGGTTGTCTCTCTTTTTATATTATTATTTCATTTACCCCTGGAGCATGATCTATTTTTGTTGTTGTTCAGTCATTTCAATCATGTCTGACTCTTCATGACTTTCATTTGGGGTTTTCTTGGCAAAGATACTGGAGTGGTTTGCCATCTCCTTCTCTAGCTCATTTTACAGATGAAGAATTGAAGTATACACCGTTAAATGACTTGCCCACAGTCACACGGCTATGATTTGAACTCAGAAAGATGAGCCTTCTTGACTTCAGGCCCTTCACTCAATCTAATGTGACACCTACCTTCCCTGATCTATTTATTTTACAAAGGTACTACCTGGTACTGTTAAACACACACACATATGTGTGTGTGTGTGTGTGTGTGTGTGTGTGTATATATATATATATGTGTGTGTGTGTGTGTGTGTGTGTGTGTGTGTGTGTGTGTGTATGTATATATATATAATTTAATGTTCCCATTCAGAAGTTGCTATAAATCTTTCAGTTCTAAATTCCCTAACATTTTGTTCATTGCTCATATTTCTTATCCTTTTTGCTTATATTTCTGTTGGATTATTTTTAGCTCTACCAAAAGAACATGAAAACACATAATTATTCTTTTACTCTCTATGTCCTTTTTACATTTCATTTGCCATTTCTTTATGAGTTTAGGAGTTATGGAAATAGAAGGATATAAGTGTAGTACTTAGAATTGGTTCATTACTTATATTTCCAACTACTCACAAGGTTTCTGTGAGGATGAAGAGACAATATTTGTAAAGCATTGAGCACAGTGCCCAGTACACAGTATACATGTAATAAATACTTCTTTACTTCCTTTTCCTTCCCAATGATCATTGTGTAGTTTATCTATTTATTGCTTTGATATTACTGATTTTTATTTTTGTTTTGTCTAATAAAGTATTAGCAGCTTCTCTTGGATATACTCGATGGATAGTAAATTTTCTTCTAGCTTCTTATTTTATTTTTTCATGCCTTTGACTTTTAAGTGTGTTTATTAATGTGTTTTGTTTTCTTCTCAATATATATTTTAGTTTTTTACATTCATATTTAATATCAGGATCACTACTTATTCATTTATTTCACTCACTTTTTACTTTTTTTTGTACTTTGCTGGTCCCCTTTTGATTAAATTAATACTTTATCTCTGCAATTATTATTCTTCATATTTCTCTGATGCTAATCTATTCTTATAGGCTGCTCCCCCTCTCCATTTTTGTTTGTGTAGCCTGCTTCAAGTTATTTGAATTTACTTAAATTGTTAAATATTTTTCTTCTACTTACTTAGCTTTCTATTTGTTCCTTCTCTTTCACTGTCCTCTCAAGTAAATTTTCCAAATCTTTACTTCTCCTCTGCAAACTTTTATTTTTGTACATTTCTTTATTTGGCCCTTTTCTAAGAAGTTTTACTTAGATTTCTCCCCTCAATTCTCTCTCTTCCTTTTCAGTCTATTTTGAATTTTGTTTTGTGATTTGTGTGTACTTCTTCCATATTCTCTCTGTGTCCCTTAGGGAGTTAAAGCCTCTAAAATAGATTTGAGTTCTTTCCTCTTTCTAATTTATGTTATTACCTTTATAAAAATGAATCAATCCTTTTTTTCTTCCATGTGTCATTCTTTGAAATAGTAATTAATGGTGGAATCAATGTCAGAAAAAGAACTAGGAAGGAAATGAAAACATATTAAGGGCCTTCTATGTGGCAGGCATGGTGCTAAATGCTGAGGATACAAATACAAGGCAGAAGAAAGACAGCCCCTGCCCTTAAGGAGTTCTCATCCTAACAGGGAGGGGAGGGGAGACAAGGATTCCTGGTAGGCAGGTATGTGCTTTTGATCTCCAGAAGTCAGGAACAGGACTGGGAGAGGAATAAAGGCTGAACAGCCTGAGCCCCTCTATAAAATGGAAGTCCCAGGAGGAACTCATCAATGTGAAAGCAGGCTGACCTAGGGCAGAGATATTTCAGGTTTAGATCATGGGTGTTGTTATATATTCCAGAACAAGGAGATTCCACCAGAGGGAAGTTTCAGGATGAGGCAATGTAAAGTGTGGTTTTAAAGTCTAAAAATCAGGGATGTGGCAATTAGGAAAAACTGCAATGATGGAACTGGAGTGGCAGGAGTTAGCCTATGCCTCAAGTTTATATTCCTGGACTTTTCTCTGTTTTCTCTATGATCAGTTTCTACTTCCAACCTTATGCCATAATATCAATCACACTATGTTCCTCTGACATTCTGGATCCCGCCCCCCCCCAGTAACTTGGATATTCCTTCTCTTGAGATGAGGGTAGCTAAGTGGAACAGTGGATACCATGTGGGGCCTGGAGTCAGGAAGACTCATCTTCCTGAGTTCAAATCTGACCTGAAATACCTGTTAGCTTTGTGACCCTCAGTAAGTCACTTAACCCTGTTGTCTTAGTTTCCTCATCTGTAAAATGAGCTGGAGGAGGAAACGGCAAATCACACTGGTATCTTTGCCAAGGAAACCCCAAATAAGGTCATGAAGAGTCAGACATGACTGAAATGACTTAATAACAAAATCTCCTGAGGACAGTCTATGGAGGTACAATAATCTTTCAGAGAAACTGGCTTCCCAATGTGAAATTTTTTCCAGGCAAAATTGACCATACATTTCTGTCTCACACAGCAGGTTCAAGTCTCTCCCTCATAGTAATCTTCTTCTATGACACATCATCACAATATTCTGGGGCAAGAACTCTTCCTACTCCAGCCCTCTTGTAGTCTTGCTGAACTGTCACCTTCAGTACTTTCTTCCTGCATACCTACCTCGAGAAAGAAACACCCTAGGCAATCCCTTCACTATTCAACCATGGGTTTAAAAGGACTGCATTATTTTTTCTTCTTTCACCTCTCTTTTCTCCATTCATTTGAACTGCCCTGCTCCTACTTCCCACAAAAGACATTGATTCATGTAAGGCTGGGGAAGAAAGAGATACATGCTGTCTCATTTCAACTCTTCCACTGCTCCTGCTCCTAAGTTTTGAAGTTTCCCAAAGATCTGCAGCCTTTTAGATCATTTTTATTCCTTTATTGCTATACTTGGTTATTTTTTTTTACTCCACAACTCACTCTTTCTTTTTATTCAATAAAACAATAAATGATTAACTTAGAATAATTTGTTTCATGACTTAGTCTTTTCTTTATAATAGTATTTACTTTGCTTGCCCTTCTGTTTGGGATGTATTCAAGTCAAATAATCTGTTTCAGTAATACTTCATGTCGAGTTTTTGTTGAGATCCACTTTTTTAAAAAAATGATCATTAGGCTTAGGCTTTGTAATGGTAATGGAAATTTGAAGATCTTCCCTGCCCCTTGTATTTGCAATCAAACAGGTACTTAGCACCTTGTTCCAAATTCATGATTGTGTCAAGTATTAAGACTCAGAACTTGTGAATCCCACAGTAGGATGGACATTGTTGAAGTAACAGGAAGGGGCAGAAGAGGGAAGAACTAATACCACATATAAGGAAAAGCCCAAGCTGAGAGAGGCCAGAACTTCTGAGAGCAAGCATCTGGAGGCTAGGCTGCTGCTACTGGAGAGAGAGAAGAGAACTGAGAATTGAACTGAGAACTGAGAAGAAAGGAGAAGAGAAATGAGAACTAAGGATGAACTGAGAATTGAGAAGAACTGAGAAATGAGAAGGGAGGAGAACTGGGAGGAGGCATGGCTGTGGTGGAGGTGTTTTGTCTTCTGTTTTGATATTACTTTGTCAGATTCATCTGCTCATAGAGGACAGTGCTGTTGTTACAGAAGCCCTGGAACCTTCCTGCCAGTTCGGAGGCCCTGAAAGAGGATTTTCTTATTGTATGTTTACAGAAATCCTGGAGGAGGGTTTTGTTGATGATTTCAGAGGTCCAGGGACTATGATGATTTGTGTTGATTCCTCAGACTTTGTTGTGGAGTCTATGTTGATTTCACAGGCAGAAAGTGAACTGATGAGGATGCTGGCAATGGGCATGAATGTTATTGTGGCCTTGTTAAGCTTTGTCTTCCCAGGAACAGAATCTGTGAAGGACTTGAGGTGGACCAGACACTGTGAGCTTCAATATGGAGCAGGAACTGCACAAGAAGCTGGACAAAGAACTGAGAGGTGTCGGCCTTTGAACCTAGGTGGCAGTTTGATAGATTCAGGCAGGAGCTGGGACCATGGAAGAGGAACCATGGAACCCTGAGAGCCTGCCTCAAGTCAAGATGAAAAGACCTCTCCTTGGGTAATTAATGCAAACTAAGAAAAGCATGACTCATTGTGGCCTAGAGGTGGAGAAATCTGACCTTTATATTTAGGTGATTGAGTTAGATACTTCAATTAAGAAGAAAGATGACTTTTTGATTGAAGAAATTAAGACAATGGGACTGGGCTGGGGCGGAGTCAAGATGGCAGCATAGAAGCAGCAAAACTCCACAGTTCTTGCAATATCCACCTCAAATACCTAAAAAAATATGACTCTAAACAAATTTTAAAGCTCCAGAACCCACAAATATTACAGAAAACACATCTCCCACTTAAGGCAGCCTGTCACACAGATGTGAAGGGGATTATCACAGCAAGCTCAGAGCCCAGAACAGCACTGCATGAACCCACGGCTGGAGCCCTGGGGCCACCACAACAAGCCTCAGCTGGAGCTTCAAATCACCAGCAGCTGTGGCATTTTCCAGATTTACCAACCCATAAGAAACAAGGAATAAGTGAAAGGTCAGTGGAACTTAGCTAACCTTGGGGGAGAGCCACTGGCTGACTGCCCCAGGGCTAAAAGCAGCTGAAGCAGCAGCCCTGCAACTGCCTCTATGTGGCTGCTACAGAAGCTCCTGGCCTGTAGATTTCAGGGGGTCCAAGTGATCATTCAGGGGCTAAGTGTTCCTGCCTTGAGCTGCCTGGATCTGCATCCCAGTCTTGGGTGGTGGTCTTGAGGTGCATTTTCAGTGAGACAAAACTTGTGGGGACTGCAGAAATGGCAGTCTCCTAAAAGTTCCATAAGTTGCAAAAACTCCAGCAATTTGGGACAGAGTTCTCCCCTCTGAAAGCAGAGTTCTACTGAAACTAAAAGTCAAGTAATTGACTGGCAGCATGAGTAAGCAAAGGAAGTAAAGCAAGCCCAGCAATGCAACTTTAAATTGCTTTTTGGGGGAGAAAAAGGAACAAAGCATGAAACAGGAGGAAGATAACACAGTCAGAACTCCTGTACCAAAAGCTTCCAAGAAAAATGTAGACTGGTTACAAGCCATAGAGCAGCTTAAGAAGGATTTTGAAAACCAATAAGAGAAATGAAGGAATAAATGGGAAGAGAAAAGGGAATGATGCAAGAAAATCATGAAAAGAGAGTAAACAACTTGACTGAAGAAAATAACACCTTAAAAAATAGACTAACTCAAATGGCAAAAGAGGACCAAAAAGCCAATGAGGAGAAGAATGCCTTAAAAAATCAAATTTGCCAGATGGAAAAAGAATCTCAAAAGCTTTCTGAAGAGAATAATTCCTTCAGAATTAAAGTGGAGCAAATGGAAGCAAATGACTTTAT
>JAQQSW010009740.1:0-13156 GCA_028646575.1 Pseudocheirus occidentalis
AGCAATCAAGGATCAAATGAATGGGAAAGAGTTAATTACAATAATGTATTTTGTATTATAAAATTATTAAAAGTAAAAGGAAAATGGCCAGTTATAACATGGGATCTTCCCATCCTCTCCTTCCTCATTCTAACTGGATCACATTCTGTTAGCCAGGTCTTCCTAACTGGCCCATCGTTGATGTTGAAATCCTCTCTTCCAACTGTCTCCTCTGTCACAAGTCTTGGGTCCTTTGTCCCAACCCGTTGGGTTTCATGGGCTGACCCACCAAGCAGTCAGCTATCGCTTATTGGGCCTACTGTGTGTTACAGCAACATTGTACAAGGACTAAATTTGATAGACTTAGCTCTTCTCAACAGTGCAATGATCTAAGACAGCTCCAAAAGACTCATGATGGAAGCTGCTGTCCATATCCAGAGAAAGAACTATGGCGTCTGAATGCAGATGGAAGCAGACCCTTTTTTCTCTTTCTTTCTCATGGTTTTTCTCTTTTGTTCTGATTCTTATTTTATAATATGACTAATGTGGAAATATGTTTAATATGATCATATATATAGCCTATATCAGATTGCGTGCCATCTTAGGGAGGAAGGAGGGAGAAAAATATTTGAAACTCAATGTTATCAAAGTAAATGCTAAAAACTATCTTTACCTGTAATTGGAAAAAATAAAATACTATAAAACGGAAATAATCAAGCAAACAAGCAAAAAAAGAGCCAAGCCCTGTGCTAAAGCTCTGGGTATACAAAGAAAGGCAGAAAATAAAATAAAACCTGCCCTCAAGGACCTCACAGTCTAATAGGGGAGACAGCAAGTGAGTGAACAAACATGTCCAAATAAGATATGTACAGGATAAATTGAAGAATCAGTGCAGGAAAGGTACCAGCGATTGGGGAAGGCTTGGGGATTGGGGAAGGCTTCTTGTAGAAGGTAGAAAGATTTTGGCTAGGACTTGAAGCCAGGAAGCAGAGATGAGGAGGGGGAGCATTCTAGGAGTGAGGGTGTTCAGCCTGCTAAAGTACCTAGATGCATTAAACATGCTGAGCTCTCAGGTGGGGAGCAAGAGCCATGTGTTAAAAAAAAAACAAAAACCAAAGACTTACCTACCCTGGTGAAAAAATTTCTTTATCAAAGGTCTTGGGTTTGTTTGTTTTTTTCTATAATTTCAATGCAAAGCAGCCAAGTTAGTCTTCTTTTAGGGAATAGCAACTTCCCAGCAATTAGAACTATTTACCAGTAGATTGGCCTGCTTTTGAGGAATAGAGGCTCCCCCCACCCCTCCCTTGAAGTGTTCATTAAAGAACAAATGACTACTTGTGGGTATATTACCTTTAAAGTACTGGCTGGATGATGCAGCCTCTCAGGGTTCCACCATCCAGCACTGAGATGCTGTGGATCAGTAATGACACAGTCCAGCATTTCCTTTTCTCGCCCAGGTAGGCAGAGAGCAAATATGAAAGATAGGACTGGATGTGTTCCTCCAGAGAGAGTCATGGAAAAGTGGCTAAGGCCCTGCATAATAGAGGCAATGGTGGTATGGTGAATAGTGACCTGGACTTGGGAGTCAGGATAGGTTCAAATCCCAACTCAGACATATAGCTTTGTGACTCTAGTCAAGTCACCTAACCGCCCTATACCTCGGTTTCCCCATTTGTAAAATGAAGGGGTTGTTCTTGATGGCCTAAGGTTCCTTCGAGGTTCAAATCTCTAATCCTTTAAGCAGTTTTATATGATGATTTCCCAGCTTTAACAACACAGACAAGTCCTTGGGGCGGTATAATTTGAAAATATCATTTCTATGTTTCAGGTTATGCAAGACAAGATAATCTGCCTCCCCAAAACCATACAAGCTTCTCAGAACCACTCTTCCCTCCCTAACACATCTCACACCACGGACACTTCGACACCACTGCCTCCACCACAACCATCTGCCAGCCCTGCAACTGTGGAAATGAAGGGGCGAAAGACTGACTTAGACCTCCAGCAGTATAGTTTTATAAACCAGATATGTTACGAGAAGGCCCTCCACTGGTATGCCAAGTACTTCCCTTACCTCGTCCTCATCCATACCCTCATCTTCATGCTTTGCAGTAACTTTTGGTTCAAGTTCCCTGGCTCCAGCTCCAAGATAGAACACTTCATTTCCATCTTGGGGAAGTGTTTCGACTCTCCTTGGACCACCAGGGCATTATCTGAGGTGTCTGGGGAGGATTCTGAAGAAAAAGATAACAGGAAGAACAATTTACAAAAGATGCCTCATCCCTCCCAGACAACTACCGAGAACACCTTGGTCAAATCTCAGTCATTAAAGTCCATACCTGAGAAGTTTGTGGTTGACAAGACCTCCCATGGGGCACTGGATAAGAAGGAAGGTGAGCAAGCAAAGGCCCTCTTTGAAAAGGTAAAGAAGTTCAGGATGCACGTGGAGGAGGGAGACATTCTTTACAGCATGTATGTCCGCCAGACTGTCCTCAAAGTACTCAAATTCCTTATCATCATTGGTTATAACAGTGCCCTGGTTCCCAAAGTCCAGTTTACAGTCAGCTGTGACATTGACATTCAGGACATGACTGGGTATAAACACTTCTCCTGCAATCACACCATGGCACACTTATTCTCAAAACTCTCCTTTTGCTACTTATGTTTTGTAAGCATCTATGGACTAACGTGCCTTTACACTTTATATTGGCTATTCTACCGGTCCCTAAAGGAATATTCTTTTGAGTATGTTAGGCAAGAGACGGGAATTGATGATATACCAGATGTGAAGAATGATTTTGCTTTTCTGCTCCATATGATCGATCAATATGACCCTCTCTACTCTAAGAGGTTTGCTGTGTTCCTGTCTGAAGTCAGTGAAAACAAATTGAAACAGTTAAACTTAAATAATGAATGGACAGTTGACAAACTGAGACAGAAGCTGCAGATGAATGCCCAGAACCGCCTGGAGTTGCCCTTGATTATGCTCTCTGGCCTTCCAGACACCGTCTTTGACATCACCGAACTGCAGTCTTTGAAACTTGAAATAATCCAGAATGTCATGATCCCAGCCACCATCGCCCAACTCAGCAATCTCCAGGAGCTCTCTTTGCACCAGTGCTCTGTCAAAATCCACAGTGCTGCTTTGGGCTTCCTGAAGGAAAACCTGAAGATCTTGAGTGTCAAGTTTGATGACTTCCGAGAATTGCCACCCTGGCTGTACAGCCTCAGGAATCTGGAGGAACTCTACTTGTATGGTTCTTTGGGTCATGATATCTCCAGGAACATCACTCTTGAATCTCTGCGGGAACTTAAAAACCTGAAAATTCTCTTACTCAAAAGCAACATCACCAAAATTCCACAAGCTGTCGTGGATGTTTCCAGCCACCTCCAGAAAATGTACATCCATAACAATGGCACCAAACTCGTCATGCTGAACAACCTGAAGAAAATGACCAACCTGACCGAGCTGGAGCTGGTCCACTGTGATCTGGAGCGCATCCCCCACGCCATCTTCAGCCTGCTCAACCTCCAGGAGCTGGACTTGAAGGAAAACAACCTCAGATCCATCGAAGAAATCATGAGCTTTCAGCATCTACGGAAGCTGACGGTTCTCAAACTGTGGCATAACAGCATTGCCTACATCCCGGAGCATATCAAAAAGCTCACCAGCCTGGAGCGCCTGACTTTTAGTTACAATAAAATAGAGGTGCTGCCTTCTCACCTCTTTCTATGCAACAAAATCAGACACCTAGATCTGTCTTTCAATGACATTCGGTTTATCCCACCAGAAATAGGAGTGCTGCAGAGTTTACAGTATTTTTCCATCACTTCTAACAAAGTGGAGAGTCTCCCTGATGAATTGTATTTCTGTAAGAAACTGAAAACTTTGAAGATTGGAAAAAATAACTTATCAGTCCTTTCACCAAAAATCGGGAACTTAGTATTCCTCACCTCTTTGGAGGTCAAAGGCAATCAATTAGAAGTCCTCCCTCCAGAACTCGGTGACTGCCGGGCGCTTAAGCGCTCTGGTTTTATTGTGGAAGATATACTCTTTGAAACGCTACCTTCTGATATTCGGGAGCAAATGAAAGTGGAATAATTTAACTTTCTTCAAAGTTTGACTGAAACATGCTTCTACCAAATACATTATAAATAACTAGGTAGTCTAATGCCTTTACTTTTTTGTTTCTTTTTCACACAAAACAAAATGTACAGACAGATTTAAAGTAAGGAGTACATATATTTTTAATAAAAATTTACTTGTATTTTTTCAATGTTAATATTTTAAAATTTTATTTGTCCTGGAAACTAACGTCCCCTTATCATTGTTTTGTACTGGCAAAAACAGCTAGTCTCATCTGCTGGGTTTTTTGTTTTGTTTTGTTTTAAGTTCAGTTTATTCTCAAGGAAAGGAGGAAATTTGGAAATGTACCATGTTGTGGATTATTTGTAACAGATGAAGGTATTTTGCTAAGAGCAAATATAGATCCAAGGTCTTTCTCTTCTTTGATGTACCAAATAGTCTTGCAAGGGATGCAGATCAGTTTCCTCTTAACCTCTGACCTTTCCATTGACAGGATTCATTGGTTCTCCTTCTTTAAAGAATTAGAAAGAATTCAATTTAATTAGAATTAAAGAACCGGATTTATGGGTTCTCTTTCTGCTCAGATGAAACTGAAGTTAGGGAGTGTAATAGCAAGAGGCACACAGATATAAAGTCACCATTAAACATTGACTGTACCCCACAGCCCCAAGCAGTGTTGGTGGGATTGCAGGACAGGTGCAATTGCCCTTGAATGTGGAGGGTTGCTAGTGAAATAAGAAAGCCACCTTCAGTTATTGGTGTCATGGAGTGACTAGAATTGAATGGATTTGCACTTTTTGATAATTATTTTTAGAAATCAGATTTTCCAATGAAATTCTCAGTGGTTTGTTTATCCTTTGGATCTTGATGCTGCTGTGTAGCACTGGTAAACAACCTTTGACAGACACAATTTATTTTAATATTCTAATTGGTAATGGAATTAAAAATCATGAAATTAGAAGCCTGCTTTTTCAGTAACTCAATCATCTGTAAAATCTTAATATGTGGGTACATTAGATAGGAAATTTTACCTAGTAAAACTATGCTCAATAGGCAGTAAACTCCTCTGCTTTTTTCCTTCCTTTTGGGCACTGTGGCAATTATAATCTATTTAAGTTTTGCCTCTTGCCCCCAGATAAATGAAAGGCTATAAAATCATATATTAATCAATTTCCTTCCGAGTCTTTCTTCTCTGTGAACATACAGATGGTTACTGGTTGTTCAGGCACAGAAAACCTATCTGCCATGCTCACTTTAGAGTAGGATCTCTTCCTAAATGATTCTGTTCTTTTTTTTCTTTTAAGTGTGAATAAATTGTTAAGTGGTTTTCACTTAGCAGATTTTGCCTGATGGTCGACATTGGCCCTCTGTTCTTCCACTTAGCAATTCAGAAATATTCAGATCTCTGTGCAAAAAGTGCCAATGGACTCTTAAGTTTTGTGATAAGAAGATACAAAAATGGTGTTTGCATATATTGTGATTGGTCATAAGACCTTTGTCATAGTACCAAATTTCCATTGCTCTGAGCACTCACTAGTCCAATGGAGCTCCTCTGACTTACATCGAAGTCAAAGAGAAAAGTAGTAGATGGCCTCAGAAACCTTGCTTTAAAAACTCGTTCAACTAATAATTCAGTGGCTTAATGTTAATCTGCTAAGGACTGCATCAATAGGAGCTATTCAACATGTATATGTATCACTGCTTCCCCTCTCCGGTTGGGTGCCATATTGAAGAAACATTTTGCATTGTCCTATTCATCTAATGATATAACCAAAGTAATGTTACAGGGCCTGCTGAACATTCAGTATTTCTGAGTGCCAACTGACCAGCTCACTTACGTGAGGCTGGAAGTTGAGGGTTAAAAACCCTGTGTGTTTAAAATGGTCTTGTGTTTACATTTTCTCCCCAATTAACCATTCACTTCCAGAATGCTGTTGTGATCCCTGTAGATACTAGTTGTGAAGATTATGTCTTGTATTTAGAAATGTGGTATACTTTGTGATTTGAATGTTTTTAAACTTCCAGGGAAGATTTTATTTTTTTTTTGGCCACCAAGAAGAACAAACCAATCCTGTTCCAGAAGTTAGGACCCCAATAGAATGTGGGAAGGGGGTGCTGTATTTTTCTGAATTAAAGATGTAGGTTTGCTTTTACATGCACCCCTTTCCAAAAAAAAGTGCCATCAAGTTTAAAAGCTTATTTAAAAGCAACAATTCTGCTTTCTAGGTCTATAAGCATTTATTTAGTACCTGCAGTGTGCGTGAGGCATTTCCATCACTTATACCAATTTTGGCAGAATTGTAATGCCAAATCAGTTTAGCTTCTTTTTTAATTTGTAATGAGCTGTTACAAGCTCCCTTACCTGCCAAAATTAGTCTGATAATAATAATAAAAATAATCTTTAAACTAGTTTTTAAAATGAAACAGCACTAAGGCCTACAGCTTTGGCTTAAAAAGTAAATGTGTAGATATTTCTATGGGGACAGGTAGAAGGGCCTTCCCCACCTGAAGACATACAATACACAGACCTAGATATTTCCTGATTTTCTCTTTTTAAGCTTTCTAATTTCCCAGTTCACATTTGTTAATTAAAAAAAAAAAAGTTTGGCCTTTATTAAAGAAAACTCAGGTAAATAAGTAGCTTGGCTTGCCTAAGGCCATTTTAGTCATCTGTGGGGTCTATTTATACCCCCATTTTCAGCATTGTGGAAGTGCTCTTGATAGGTATTTCCCCTCAATAGGACCTATAGGAGGTTACCTATGTAAGTACACAGGCACCCTATGTTTTCAGCTGTTTAAACCTTGATACTCAACAATGACAAACTATTTGTTATATAGAATAGTGCTCTAAGAGCAGACATTCCTTTTGTTGATGAACTGATTGAGACAGCACATATGCCACATTTCCAAGTGAAGCCAGGCTAGGAATTAGCTCACCAGTGGCTCTGCAGATGGGTGATGATCTTGACCGCATGGCCTCTGACTACAAGATTTGGGGGGATAATTAGTAAAACTCTTGGATCATATGAACACAAGTTTTTGCTTCTGCCATTTGCGGCACAGTTCCTAGCCCATTAAATCACCTACGGTGCTAATCTAGACTGGCCTTCACAATTCGTGCTATTATACACTCATCATAAAGAAAAAATATATTATTGTAAATATCTCCTCTGGCAATTCCCAAATAGGAAGTGTGATTGAGTGCAAAGAACCCTGGCTATGCAGTCATTCAAATGATGCCTCTGATATTTAACACCAGGACAGCCTAGGAGAAATTTCACCTCCCCAGTTCTCAGTATCATTGTCTGGAAAATGAGAGGATTAGACTAGATGTCCTCAGAGGTCATGAGCTTCCGGTTCTAGATCTCCAAACTATGAGCATATAGGACCAATCTTGGAGGAATGAAGGCGTGGGTTCAAGTCCTTCCTCTGATAACACCCTAGCTTGGCAGCTACAGGCAGCCACCTTAACATCTCAGTGCCTCCAGGAGACTCTAAGACCATAAGTTAGGATGAGTTGCCCACGGTTACCTGGGGTGGGGGGAAGTCTCCACACTGAGTCTTATCAGAAAAAGACCCTAAAAAGTGACCTTTCTTTCATGCCTCTTGGGTCAGGGCTCTACCTAGCCTGAGGCAGGGGCATGAAATATCCCAAAAGGCTTAGCCCAGAAAAGAAACACCTGCACGGGGACACCAGGGTTGCCTTCAAGGGCTGTCTTGCAAGAAAGATTAGACTAATTCTACCTGGCCCCAAAAGAAAGGACTAGAAGCAATGGTTAGAAACTGCTTAGGGACAAATTTAGTTTTCATGTTGGTAAGAAACCTTTCCCACAATCAGCTCTCCAAAAACATAATGGGTCCCCTCAGTAGTGAATGAATGGACTTTTTCTCCTTGGAGAGCTTCAGGCGGAAGGTAGAAGACCAGCTGTTGGCAGTGGTGTCAAGGAGATTTTTTTGCTCATGGATTAGCTGGCCCCTTGGATCCGTTTCAGCAGCAAGAGTCTGTGACTGAGTCTAGATTGCTTGGGATGAGGCAAATAGAGGACTACTTGGCTGTTGTCTTACCCTGAGGATTTGTCATTATTTCTAATATGAATCAGAAATAGCTTGACTGATTTCTAAATGTGCTTTTAGCAACATTTTCTATGCCACTCACTTAAAAAGTGCACAAGATGGGAATAACTATACTTCACTTGCCAAAAGTCAAGGTAAAAAAATACAGGCTTTTATATCCCTTCCATGGAAATTATTTCTGTATTTATCACCTATCAAGCACTCATTCAATTCAACAACCATTTATAAATAAGCACTACACATCAAACACTGTACAAGGCAAAAATAAAATAAAAATGAAATATTTCCTGACCTCAAGGAGCTTACATTTTACTGAAATGAAATGATCAATCAGTATCTGCTGATATGGACCATCTACAAACCTTCCATCATTATGAAGAATTTTACCAAAACTCCGGAGTAGTCAGTGACTATACTTAATGCATAATACATTTAAATGAATACACTTAAAGCATAAATGCATGCTTTTTGAAGCCCCATTTAAAGTTCATTAGTAAATCTATAATGTGATTCCCCATCAGATTCTATTAATGGTAAAATTTGACCTCTCTGATTAATATTCCACCATATGATTTCCAAATTAGCATCACAATGTAATTAAATGGCTGTCTGGGAGGTTTTGGGCTCCCTAAATCCTTGGTACTGGGAATTACTTTGTACTCAGAGAAACCATAAAATGGATCTTCTTTTGGTTCTTCAGAATGGATAAACTTCATTGGTGGAAGGTGAGTATCTCTTTAGAGAGTGAGCTCCTTGAGGGCAGGGGTTATCATTTCATCTTTGTATCCCCAGCACTTAGCACAATGCCTAACACATAGTAGGTGCTTAATAAATATTAACTGACTGACTCTGGAAGTTTAAGCATATCATATCTGCCCAGCATCATCACCCCTTTCCCCAATGGTCCCTAGGCACCAAATGTCCACTGGTCCTTAGTCTTCCCAGTAAAGTTCAGATGACAGTGGTTGGCAGTATAAAAAATAAACATTTTAAGAAGACTTTTTATGTCAAATCTCTGTAAAAGAATAAAAAAGAATAGAGATGGTGTAGTCTTGCTTTTATTTGATTGGCAGCTATTTAATAAGTAATGTCCTATGAATTCACCTGCTCCTTCTGTATCATCTACTCCTACTCAGTCTCTCCTTTAAGGGGGTATTTTTGTTACCGAAGTGCTATATCTGATGAGTTCAGTCCTTTGCATTCTCCAGACATCAGTGTTTGTGCTCGTATTGTCAAATTCTAAAAAGATCTCCAAGACTGTCAAGAAAAGTTGGAAAGTTAACATAATGGAGAATCATCTTAAATCTATGGCAAAAAGTGTCTTAATATCATTGACCGTGTTGTATTATATTGCAGTACAGTTCCAACAATGTAAGTGAAATAAAACTTTTTCTAATTTAAAATGGAGATGTCTTTTTCTGGAGGGGAATGGAGAGGGATGAGGTTTGTGTTTTCTATATCCATGGTTCCCAGAGGTGGGGAGGGGGAAAGTTAGTACTTGTAAGTATTTTAAATACAAGGCACTCTAAGGAGGGAACAACCACTTGTGACTGGAGCATGGGGGACCATTTTGAAATTTTCATAGCAAGGGGTAATGTAAGATAGTGTCAGGAGTCTTGGCCTTGAAGTCAGAGGAGACGTAGGTTCATGGAATTGCTGGATTTCAGAGTTAGAGGACTCAATGGCCATGCAGCACAGTGCAGATCTGAAAACAGAATCCTCCCTACAGAGCACCCAACAAGTGGTCATCCAGCTTAGGCTGAGAACGGCCTTTCCCGGCAGCTGCCTCCTTCTTGGAGGGTTCTAATGACCAGTTTTTCCTCACATCAAGTCAAAATATGTCTCTTCACCACTTCTACCCATTGCTCCTAATTGTGCTTTCAGGGGCTAGATCAGTGGTTCTCAACCTGTGGGTCATAACCCTTTTAGGAGTTGAATGACCCTTTCACAGGGATTACAGGGGTCACCTAAGACCATCAGAAAACATATACTTCTGATGGTCTTAGGAACCAAGACACTATTCATCTATCCATCTCCAGGTAGGTCCACCCACATGCAGATACTCCCACATACAAGTATTAAAGGGTCACAGCATTAGGAAGGTTGAGAACCACTGGGCTAGATAGAACACATCCTAATTCTGCTCCTCACTGATGACAATTACCACGTGTGTCCCGCTTGAGCCATCTTATCTCCAAGCTAAACATGCCCAGGTTTTTTGTTGTTGCTGCTTTTTTAACCGATCATCAGATGACATAAACTTGAGCCCCTATGTCATTCTATTTGCTTGCCTCTGGATGCTTTCCAGCTTGGCCATTTCCTTCCTAATCCCTAGAACTAACAGATTTGCTAAAGATGTGGTTCTCCTAGGGCAGAGTACAGAAGAATTATCACCTCTGTTCCTGAAAGCAATATTTGCTTTAATGTAGCCCAAGTCTGCATTTATTTTTTAATCACACAGTTGAGACATACTATATTTGCAACACAAAAACTGCCTACAACTCATGACAATAATGCCAAATTGGGGGCTTACAAGTCAGTGTTCAAACCCCTAAGCTATCTCTTTTTGGTTTGCTTTATTCCAGCTCAGAATTGCCTCTGGGAGCTCTGAATATAGTTCAGGTCTAGGTCTCCGCAGATGTTGGTCTTTTTTTTTTTTTTTTGACTCACATAAATTGGATTTAAGTGAGGCAATGTTTCATAAAGGTTGGCCTCACTCTCTTCCTGAGTCATTGGAGTTCAGTGGCAAGACAAAAGTCAAGAGGACTGGCAATGGCTCAGTATGCACTCGATGACCTTGGCATCTTCAATGTCTAACCAAGCTCTTAAGTGCTGTACAGTGGCTGCTTCTCCTGCCTTCGTGGCCTATTGGAACAAATTGTTCACGTCTGTCTACACGTGGGAAGTCTTCGTGTGCTTGAGGTAGACATCTAACGCCAACTCACCTAATAGATTTGAGGCCTATTGGCTACCCTCAACTGGTTTAGCCCAGTCTGCCAAGATGGTTTTATTGCGGTGTGGCTGCGGTACATGTTCCAGCTTCTTGGAGCACAGGTGAGAGTTGGGTGGCAGGTAGACGCCAAAGATGGAAAGAAGTTCTGAAAAGGGCTTGGCAGCCCTCGCACCAGAAGTACTTGTCTTCCCTGAACACTCATACACACCAAATGTCAGTAAAAGGATCTCTCGATCCCATAAAAGCATTCAAGGTAACAGTGCGTATGCTGGGCAAAAGACAGTTTACTCTACCCCTCACGTCAAAATGCAGAAAACATCAAGAATCCATCATAGCCAGGGAGTCATCAGTACTTACCCTCCCTCTCTAGAATCACTCCAGAGCCCAATCCAAGCATCCACCCTTATGATACCACCCTGAGGGCATGGATTTCCCTCAAAGAGAATCAAGGCAATTCTCAACATTCTAGTGAATTCCAATTTGCTCTAAAGACCCCTACATTCATTGAGCCTTAGTATATATTGCTGAGAGCTTGAACTCCCACAGAACAGCAATGAACAAGAGAGGCTACTCTCTTTGTGCTCAGATTTGTACTATCAAAATAGTTTACAGTAATGGCGGAGGGCAGAATCTAGGTCTTTGGTTTAACTATATAGTGACTTTAGTCTCTTCTTTTTCATGGGGCAGAGCTGGGGGAGAGAGAGTAGGAAGAAACATGATATATGCTACCATCCTCTCCAAGAAGCTGGGGATGCCTGGGATTGCCCCTCTGTAGAAGACTGGATCCCAAGATTCTTATATTAGGAGATGCTAGAGAAGCAAATCTGATGTTGCACAGGACATCCTCTTTCTCTTTCTAGAAGACTGGGTTCTGGGATCAAGCTGCCCTGAAAGTCCCCAGTTCTCTATCCATGAGATTCAGATTCAATAATTCTCACCATTTGATCCACATGGTTTCTATTTCCTTGGCTGATATGTGACTGAGAGCATGGATGCCTCAACCACTGCTTCTCCTAGGCTTGATCCAGGGACTGCTGGTTCAGGAAAGATACCCTGGAATTACATGCATGAGAACTCATGGAACTCCCGTGGATTTCTGCCCCAGCACAATCATTGATTCTGGAGTGTAGGGAGGGGTTAAGAAGGGGATCCTTGGGATTCAGATTCACTCTTTTTTCTATCATCTCTAGTACCAGAGAGAGAAAGGGGGGCAGAAAAATGGACCATATGTACTCATTTATTTACACCTCCTATATTTATCTGCCTGTTTCTCATAATAGGGAAACATTTCTGTTATCTCTAGTTGTCTAGCAAGGGTAGAGGGTTCTTTGGTTGCTGATCTGGTTGTAATGATATACACATTGCATTTCCAAGGGAATCCAAAGAAGCTCATCAGCTGCTTCACAGATGTTTGGTATTCTTGACTGGTAGGGTCCTTAATGCAAATTTGTTTCTAATTTAGAAAAAAAACTTCAAATTTCTTGGCCCAATATATTCCCTATGGTGCAAATGTCCTGGGTCCCCCTCAATTTGTTCTTTGTTTTATACTCATTCTTTAGAAAAAAAATGTTAGTAAATATCCCACAAATAAGTCTTTAGCAATGAGTCCCTTTTGTAGGTCAGCACAGAGAAGTGGCTTCTCCTACAGCAGGAGTTCCAATAGAAGTCCTAGCCATCCAAGTCATCCCTAGTCACTGATCCATCTTCCATAAGGTGCCCAGGGGTATGTCTGAACCTTTCAAAGGAAGACAGAAAGTCCCAAACAAAGGCTGACCTCCTTGTAAGCTCCCCAAACTGATCAGAAAACTCCTCTAATCCTCTTCCTGCCCCCACGATTTTTTTTCAGGCAAACTTCTCTATGCTACTTGAACTAATGAAGTGAACTTTTTTTTCACCCAAAAGTAATATTTTATATTTCTTATTCTATTTCATCTTATTCTATTTAGTCTAAAATCTCAAGTTTGTCAAAAATCTTTTTGAATCCTGATTCTATCATCCACTATGTTAGGAATGCATCCTGGCTCTGGGTCATCTGAAAAATTGATAATGTCTTTAATTCAAGT
>JAQQSW010009741.1:0-13156 GCA_028646575.1 Pseudocheirus occidentalis
CCAGCGCAACTATACCTGTGATCTGATTGTTCTCTTTACCACTACGTATGGTAAACTCCTTTCCACACAACTATTTTTGCTCAGGTGAAAGAATTCCTACTTACAACAACTCTGCTTGTTGTATGGGTTGTGGAAGGGATTTCTTTCTAGGAATGAGTGACATTGGGTAGTTTTCCCACTCTGAAATTCTGGAAAGTGAAACCATGTGGTTTGTTATGCAGTGAGTGACTAAGGAAGGGAGACTGGGGGGAGAAGAAGAAAGTGGGAGGTGATACCAAAACTAGTGGGTGTCAAGAAAAGAAAAAAAAAAGACCCATGCTCCCAAATATCCCATATTGCCTCTCAGCTCTCTATTAAGAATGCTCTTCAACCAAGGAGACTGGAATGATCACGGCTTGGCAAAAAAAGGGAGGCCCCTCGAATCTTTAAGTAAACTCATGTTTCTAGGCCCAGGGAACTAGCAGAGTTGGTCGCAATTGCTGAACCAAGTACCATGGAGCACCCGTCTGGTGACAGACTAGTCCTAGGCAAATGTTCTCTTGATTTTCAAAAAGGTGACTGCAGAAAGATAAACACTTCTCTCTTTGTGTGTATGGACTGATATCACCATAGGCCCTGGGACCAGATAGTGCAGACCTCCTCCTTTTAACAGATAAGGCAACTGAGGTCCAGAGAGGTGAACTGAGTTTTCCTAGGGAGCAGAGGCAGAAAGCAGCAGCCCTGGAATTTGACCCCAAGTCCTTCTGACTCTATCCAATCCACTCATTTTACTATGTACAGAACTGCTATGATTACAGGAAGACTTATTCCAACCCAGTCAAAATCCAATAAGCATTTATCTAACGCTTTTTATGTTCAAGGTGCTGGGGGGTACAGAGTTTCATTCTAACAAAATGAAAAGCAGTCCAGGTACTTGCTTTCTGTTGAGGAATATAACTTGTAAACAGAAAAGTATATACAGGGTGTCCCAAAAGTCACAGTTGAAAAGTTTTAATAACTTAAGTGTGACACTAAGACTTTTGGGACACCCTGTAATGATAATTTAAAGAGGAGGGAGCAAAAGTGAACACTAAGGGCATCAGGAAAGGCTACCTGTAATAATTGGCACATGGACTTAACCTTGTAGGAAGCTACAGATTCTAAAACGAAGAGCGAATGAACTCCAGGTATGGGGAACAGCATGGGCAAACGTACAGAAGCTGGAGATAATGTGCCTTTTGTGAACTTGGGTTTTCCTTCTCTTGAGCATTACCAGTGATTAGCCTTATGATTAAAGCCAGCCATCAGGACTTTGATGTTGTTCTCAATAATCACCGACATTTAAAATGACCAAAGTGCTTGACGTACATTATTATTATTATCAATTTTTTTATTTCATCAAATATTTTTCAATTACATGCAAATTAAAAAAAACAAATATCTTTTAAAATTCTGAGTTCTAAATTCTCTCCTCCTCTTCCGTTCCATCCCTCCCCCTTCCTAGGAGAAAACAAGAAATTTGATTTAGATTAGACATATATTAGTTTATAAAATATGCATCAATTCACAACAATCTTGTCAGGTATACATACATGTATGCATGTATACCACATATATAGTACAGGAACATACATGTATGCCTCCATATATACACACACGTACACATACAAAACAATATGAGTACTAATCTTGCATTGTCTCCAGACTGAGGGTGGCAAGGTGACACTGCCCAGTCCAGACCACAGAGCATCATTATCAGCTATGCATTTCGCATTTTAGGGGGCACATTGACAAACTAGAACTTGTGTATAGAGCAGAAAGTGTATGAAATCTGTAAAATAAGAAGGGACCCTTGAAGATGCTGGCATGTTTATACTGGAAGAAAGAAACAGAGTAGGGGACATATATTCAAAGAAGGACTTTTATGAGGAAGAGAGAGCTGTCTTCATCAAAGTCAACTGCAAGTCATATCATCATTTCTCTGATGTTATGGTCCTCTTCGAAAATGAAGGACAAACACACAAGTGGACAGAACTGGCAATTATAGGGAGAAAGATTCTGTCAAAATGTAATGAAGCACTTTCTAACAACAAGAACATTAAAAATGATATGAACTGATGAAAAAGCATTTATTTATTTTTAAAATAATGTTTTATTTTATCCTCAGTTGCATGTTTTTTTTTTGTGCTTTTTTTTTTGGAGGGCAGTTGGGGTTAAGTGACTTGCCCAAGGTCACATGGCTAGTTTTTGTGTTAAGCGTCTGAGGCCCGATTTGAATTGAGGTCCTCCTGACTCCAGGGCCGGTGCTCTATTCACTGCGCCACCTAGCCACCCCCCTCAATTGCATGTTAAAACAATTTTTTTAACGTTTCAAAAAAAGTTTTGAGCTCCAAATTCTCTCTCTCCCTCCCTCTTCTTCTCCCTTCCTGAGATGGTAAGCAATCTGATGTAGGTTATATACATGTAGTCAGGGAAAACATTGCCATATTATTCATTTTGAATAAGAAGACTTGAACAAAAAAAGAAAGAAATGGAAAATAATATGTTTCAGTCTGTACTCAGACAACATCAATTCTTTTATGGAGGTGAATAACATGTTTCATCATGAATCCTTTGGGATTATCTTGGATCGTTGTATTGCTAAGAATAGCTAAGTTATTCACAGTTCTTTGTCATTACAATATTGCTGTTACTGTGTGCAATGTTCTCCTGGTTCTGCTCACTTCACATACAAATCTTTGTTCATACAAATCTTTCCAAGTTTTTTTAATGATCCTTCTTATAATTTCTTATAGCACAATAATATTCCAACACAACCATATACCACAGCTTTTATAGTCATTTCCCAATTGATGGGCATCCCCTTGATTTCCAATTCTTAGCCACCGCAAAAAGAGCTGCTATATATAATTTTGTACAAATAGGTCCTTTTCCCTTTTTTTGATCTTTTTAGGAAATAGCAGTGGTATTGTAGGGTCAAAGGGTATGCACATTTTTATAGCTCTTTGAACCTAGCTCCAAATTGCTCTCCAGAATCGTTGGATCAGTTCACAACTCCACCAACAGTGCATCAGTGTCCCAGTTTTCCCATATCCTCTCTAACATTTGTCATTTTCCTTTTTTGGTCATATTAACCAATCTGATAGGTGTGAACTACCTCAGAGTAGTTTTAATTTGTATTTCTCTAATCAATAGTGATTTAAAGCATTTTTTTCATATTTTTTTCATAGTTATGATTTCTTTGTCTGAAAACTGCCTGGTCATATCCTTTGAGCATTTATTAATTGGGGAATGATTTATATTCTTATAAATTAGGCTCAGCTCTTTAGGAAAGCTCTCTACTTTCCTCTTCATTTTAGTTACATTGGTTTTGTGCAAAAACTTTTAAATTTTACATGATCAAAGTGGTCTCTTTTAGGTTTTATAATACTCTCTATATCTTTTTTGGTTCTAAATTCTTCTCTTATCTGTAGACCTAATAGGCAAACTACCAAAAGGCATTTATTAAGGGCTGATTATGTGCAAGCATTGTGCTAAGCACTAGAGACAACAAATCCAAGAGAGAGACAGGAAGCTTACATTTCTAATAGGGAGAGAAAACACATATAGGAAGTGCTGGCCAGAAAGGGGTGTTTTGGTTTGGAAGTAGGGAGCTTGGAAGTCATAATGTTGGTATTTTGTGGAAAGCCCAGTGGGTGTTCAAATCTTCAGCCTCCAGTCTTTCCAGGGAGTGCTGTGATTAGAGTTAAGAAGAACCTGAGTTCAGATATGACCTACCACGTGTATTAACTGTGTGAGCCTGAGCAAATCACTTAACTTCTGCTTACCCAGTTTCCTTAAATGTTAAGATAGAGATAATAATATTGTGAGGATAAAATGACATAATATTTGCAAAAGTGCTTGCCAGAATACCAGGGACATAGTTTACAGTACATAAAAGCTTATTCCCTCCCCACCCGTCTCATTCATGAACAAAGAAAAGGGTTAAAAGGAGCATGGGCAGTTCTGAAAAGGGAAATGCAGGAATTCTGACTGTATGACCAGGTCCTTGGATTTCCTGTTACAAGGTGGCAAGCACACTTCCCCCTTAGAGGCAGAAAGACCATTGTCCCTGGGGCCCAGAGTTTTAAGGGTCTTGTGATAATGAACCAACCCATACAGGGTAGAGAGAGGAAAAGCAGCAAGCTGGTCTAACATCCTTTCCTCTTGAATTTGACGTTGCTTTTTCTTTTTTGACTTCAGCACAATAAACAGGTTAGACTGGGCCATCTTGAAGACGATTTCCCTTTCAGTCTGATTCTCAAGGATTCTAGGCTTAGATGATCTCTGGGGTTCCTTTTAGCTCTAAGGTTTTGTGATTTTTATACAGGGAGATCCTTGCTGATTTCTAAATCTGTTAGATCCATGTGGCTTGGTGGGGACTGGGTCTGTAGAGGTTTCTTGGAGGTGTGGAACTTTCAGCCACACACACACACACACACACACACACACACACACACACATACACTCACATACACACTCACACACACACACACACACACTTACACACACGAACTCACACACACTTACACACATGAACTCACACACACTCACACATGCAGAATTGCCAAGACTCTTGATGGACTGCATAACGTTTGTGGAGGACTTAAAATTAGTTATAGGGTGTGTTTTAGAAACTGCTGTGACATTTCTCTAACTGATTTTTACAAATTTACATCAGGTGTGAACTGAAAACAATGGTAATGATTCCCTCCTGCCTGGGAACTCTGCTATCATATTAGATTGGTACTTTTGTTAAGCTCCTTGAGGGGAAAGTCTGTTTTGTCTGTTGCCTCTTTTTTTGTATCCCAGCACTTAGCGCAATGACTAGCATATAAGAGCTGCTCAATAAATGCTTTTTGATTGACTTGTGCGTTTTACATTAGGTGTAGTGGAAAGAACTGAACTTGGAGTCAGAAGATCTGGGTTCAAATCCTAGCTGTGCGATTTACTAATTGTATGATCATGGGCAAACTCTTTCATTTCTCTGTACCTCAGTTTCCTCATCTGTAAAATGAAGAGAAATTAGGTGGTGCAGTGGATTAGGTGGTGCATGGAGTCAGGAAAACCTGAATTCAAGTCTGGCCTCAGACATTTACTAGTAGTGTGACCCTGGGCAAATCATTTAACCCTATTTGCCTCCATTTCCTCATCTGTAAAAAAAAAAAAATCATTCGGAGAGGGAAATGTCAAGCTATTCCAGTATCTTTGCGGAGAAAACCCCAAATGAGGTCATGAAGAGGCAGATACCACTGAAATGACTGAACAACAACAAAAATGAAGGTGGTGTGGGATGGATCTCTAAAGTTCCTTGGGATAAATTCAATTGAAAACAAGGTGGTTATAACAATCATTCAATCAACAAACATTTATTACTGGCCTGCTATTGTGCTATATAGGCACTATCCTAGGCCCTAAAGGCTTAAAGACAAAAATTAAACAGTTCATGCCCTCAAGGAGCTTACATTCTATGAAGGAGAACAGTGCTGCAGTGATTCCCAAAGAGTAAGGCAAAGCCTGCTGGAGTGAGTGTGGAGGCTCCCTTGGTGATGACATTGGAGGGTGACAACATTAATTTGGATGGATGAAGGGGAATCCCTATAATGTCTGACTTTCTATGGCTCCTAGATTACACAAGGACTCATTTGAATTCCAGACAATGTAATGAATCAATGCCAACAAATTCTGGTCTGTTTGGGAAGGTAGGGGGAGGAGGGGAGGAGGGGAGGGAGGGGAGGAGGGGAGAGGAGGAAGTCGATCTCCTCTTTATAGTCCCACTAATTGCATCTGTCCACATGATAAGCATCTCATTGTCAGGCAATAACATTTATTAAGGGTTTACTCTGTGTTTGGCTTGGCGTGAACGGCTGGGGATACAAATACAGCTACAAGAAAACAGATCCTGCCCACAAGTAGCTTACCTTCTAGTGGGGTAAGATCATATTTACAAGGAAAGTGTCCCACCCCAACCTTCCCCCTCCCAACTCCCCTCATGGTAGCAAAGTCTTGAGAGTCAAAGGCATAGGCTGAGGGGAAAGAAACGTGGCCCCCCCTCCCCCATATGGAGCTCACCAATGGGAGAATCTTTGATACTTTATTGGATTTGGGATCACACACATTGGGGGTGGAGTGGGGGGTCACTACCCCTACTTGTTCAGATTCCAACCCATCTATACCTTCTAGTCCTGTCCTGTCCCCATCTATATCCTTCCATAAGGGCTTATCCTACACTCCATGGACCTTTGAATGCTACTCATTTTTTTTTTTTTTGCTTTTTTGGGGGAAAGACAGGGCAATTGGGGTTAAGTGACTTGCCCAAGGTCACAAAACTAGTGCTTGTTAAGTTCTGAGGCTGGATTTGAACTCAGGTCCTCTTGACTCCAGGGCTGGTGCTCTATTTACTGTGCCACCTAGCTGCCCCTTGAATGTTATTCTTAAGTATTACTCTTATTATTTCCCAGATAGGAGGGAGGCTGTATGGAAAGAATCAAGGGACCTGAGCTGAAATCCTGCTTCTGTCATTGACTAGTTGTTTGCACCTAGGTGGCACCGTGGAGAGAGTGACTGACCTTGAGTCAGTAAGACCTGAGTTCAAATACAACCTCAAGCACTTGCTGTGTGACCCTGGAAAGGTCACTTACCCTGAATATGCCTCAGTTTCCTCAGCTGTGAAATGGGGATAATAATAACTGCCTTCCAGGGTTCCTGTGAGGCTCAAAAGAGATATCTTTTGTAAAGAGTTTAACATATACTAGGTACTTAATAAATACCTGTTTCCTTCCTTTTTGGGGCAAGTCCCCAGTTTCAAAAATGAGGGGCTTGGTCTACAATAGGGGTCAGCAAACAATAATAGAGGGCCAAATCTGGCCTGCCACCTGTTTTTGTATAGCTCTTGAACTAAGAAGGAACTTTACCTTGAAAATAAAACACGACAATTAAATTTTGTCTAGACTCTTGTTCGTCGGTTATTTCAGTCTGGTCCAACTCTTCCTGACTCCATTTAGGGTTTTCTTGACAAAGATACTAGAATGGTTTGCCATTTCCTTCTCCAACTCATTTTACAGATGAGGAAACTGAGGCAGACAGGATTAAGTGACTTGCCCAGGGTCATGCAGCTATTAAGTGTCTGAGGCCAGATTTGAATTCAGAAAGATGGGTCTTGCTGCCTCCAGGCCTGGCACTCTATCCATACCACCACCTAGCATCGAGGTGAGTTCAAAGGTCTCTTCCAGTTCAGAATCAATTACTTTCTGATCCTAGTTCACACTTACATGTTTATCCTTTATCCTTTGCTCTTTTCCCCATGTCTGAGCCTTGCCCTCTTCCTATCACACATATCCTTGTGGACACATTTTATGCCGTGTACTACCTGCAGATAATAAGACACAGCCTGCTTGTTTGGCCACATAGAAATGATTTGTGCTATGTGGTGGTGTATGGTCTCCAGTTGCTAGGGACCATGAAAAACAGCATGTACATCTTGGAACTCCAGAGGGCCTATCTTCCTAGAAGAGAAGAAGATAGTATTATGGTCCATTAAGAACACTGGCCTCTGCAATGCCAGCAAAGCCTGGGGTGGATACTTGACTCCACCCCTAACTTGTTGAATCGCCATAGACAAAATTCATTTGCTCTGGAAGACCTTCTCCTGGCACAGATGAGGTTAGACTTGATGAGGTCCAAAGTCCCTTCCAGCTCTGATTGTCTACTAAAATTCTCTTTTGGAGCAGTGGGGCTTGAATAACATATCTCAGCTCCTCTCACACTACAGTGCTGAACTTCACACTTAAGCTGCAGGCATGGGAGACTTAGGGTTTCCATATGAAGAGGATCTTTTTGTATCAGTTGAAGGTGAATTACTAAGGAAATCTGTGGAATATCCTTTGAAGGTCATTAAAAATAAGATATTTCCTATCGGTAAGGGGGTGGTGTGTGGGTGAAATCCTTTCTGAAGAAACACATGATCTTTCAACATCCCTCTCAGCTTAATAGTCTTTTGAAATAGCAATGGAGGACCTTGATTTCAAGTCTTCAAACTTATTTTGAGATTATAGGATTTTTGAGTTGAAAAGGGCTTAGTTCAAGCCTCTCATTCTACAGATGAAGAAATTGAGGCTAAATAACTTACGGTCTCAGAGTCCTAGATCTAGAACTGGGAGGAGCTTCAGAGGCCATTTAGTTCAACTCACTTTATAGATGAAGTTACAAGAGGCAGCTAGCCTGGAGGCAGGAAGACCTGAGTTCAGATTTGCCCTCAGACACTTACTAGCTGTGGAACCCTGGGCAAATGCCTTAACCTTGTTTGCCTCAGTTTCCTCATCTGTAAAATGAGCTAGAGAAGAAAACAGCAAACCACTCTAGGATCTCTGCCAAGCGAACCTTAAATGGGGTCATGAAGAGTCAGACATGACTGAAACAAAAGGGTCAGAGGAAGGATTTGAACCCAGCTCCTTTGACTTGAGAGCCATTGGTCTTTCAATCCCTAGTTCTTCGGCTTTAAGCGGAGTGTTCTTTCTACCATATACCATACTGATAATGCAGCTTGGAAATAGTTTGATATGGCATGGTAGGAAGAGCTCTAAATTTGGAGATGGGAGAGCCGGACTCAAATCACAGTTTTGTTATTATCTGCCACTTTCTCTCTCTGGGTCTCAGTGTCCTCATCTGTAACATGAAGGTACTAGTCTAGATGGCCTCTTAGGTCCCTGCTCATTTTCAACCCCAGAATTTTGGTCTTTCTTCTCGGCCCATCCCATTGCGGGATTCTTTCAGCAGGACTGCTCAGCTTGGAGCCTCACTGCTCTTTCTCCATCCAGGATAGCAACAGACCAACTTCTAGAGGCCAAAACAAACCAGAAAATGGAAACTCGGCAAAAACACAAAGGCCCAGTTAAGTTACTCCTCAATGATCCCCATCCCCCCTAAATGAAGCAACTTTCCCCCCCTGGATTTTTTGTCTACTATGCACATTTCACTTCTACAGGGGAATTAACAGCTGTGATCTTTCCTCATCGACGTTGCGAAGAAGTGATGCTAAGCTCTCGCCCGTTTCCTAATTTCTCCAGTTCCTCTTTCAAACTCATGTCTTTCCGAATCAAGTTCCCGTGGCTCCGTGGAAATGAATTGAAGTGGGGAGTGACTAAGAGGGGAAGCCCCAGTGTGAGGATCTTACTGCTCCCATATTGCATAAGGGCTATTTTGGAGGCGATTGCAGACAATGTGATGAATCATTGCAAACACACATGGCTTTGGCGGAGGTCATTCCTTCCCAAATGCTGATCTCGAAAGTTGAGCGTTCTGAGATCTCCAAATGATTAAGCTCGGGGGCTGGGGCCGTGTGGGTGGAAGTCAAAACTTGAAAAAATTACACATTTCCAAAGTATTTGGGGGAAGGATGGAGCTCAGGGAGGGGGAGGAGGGTCCCCAATCATCGGTTTCCTTAGTGACTCAAAACACATAAGAGCACCGCCTTCATCCGCCACCCACCTGAGCCCCCTTTTAGATAGCTAGCAAAAACTTGCTGATAGCCAATCAGGGGGCAAATTTATCCCCCACCAATGAGGAAAAAAAACCACCACCACCACTAACAACAAAAAATGACCTGTTTGCTGACTCACACCAGTAATACTAATAAGGGGTCTGAAGATTGAGAAGGTGGTGGGAGAAAGTTGTTTCCGTATGAAGGAGGTAATCCTTAAGAAATAAACAGTAAGAATGTGCGGCTGCCTCCATGGCATAATCTCCCCTCTGCACTTCCCAAATGCTGTGGCAGTATCATTTCTCATGATACATATTCCTTTACACAGAATTTCCATATGCACTTGGAGATATGGCCAAGTAATCTGTAATTTGCCAAGTCTTGTTGATTGTAGCTCCACAATATCTCTTACATCTGACCCAATCTTTCCACCCACATGGCCACCACCCCACTGTAGGCCATTATTGGTTCTCCACCAGACTATTACAATAACCTCTTAATTAGTCTCCCTGCTTCCTGTCTCTCTCTTCTCCCTCCCCCTCCCCACCATCCATCCTCACACAGTTGCCAAAACAATCTTCCTAAAGCATCTCTTTAGGAATGTAGGAATCATTGAAGAATCTTTTTTTTTTTTAATATGGAGATGAGAATAGAAGGAAGACTAAAAAGAAGTGCAGACAATCAGGATAGCTTTGAAAGCTATAATTTGAATTCTATTTTAAAAAGGAAAGCATCCTACATGAAGGAGATATCTGTAGTTCCATAAAGGCTCCCCTTTTTTTCTTTTTTACTATGTAAATGGAAATATTACTTTGGTGTTTATTAAATTTAGAATGAAAATTTAAAAAAGGAATGTATGAATCTGAATTATCTCACCATGTCAATGCCTGGCTCAAAAATCTTCAGTGACTCCCTATTGCCTCAAGTATAAAAATTCCAACTCTTCGCACTGGTATCTAAAACCCTTCACAATTTGGTTTCAGCTTACTTTTTCAGATTGATTTCACATTATTCCTCTTCATCTACTCTACATTCTCTAAATTTGGCATCTCATCTCCTGCCCCTGTGCAGGCTTTTCCTAAGACTTGAATACACTTTTTCTTCTTACCACTACCATGTAGCCTTCCTGGCTTTCTTCAAAGCTTGGTCCAGCTGCCACTTTCTCCATGGAGGAGAAGAAAAAAGGGAACAACATTTATTAGTTGCCTACTACATACTAAGCACCTACTATTGGCAGGTATTGTGCTAAACACTTTACAGTTATGATTTCGCTTGATCCTTACAATAGTCCTGGGAGGTTAAGTGCTATTATGATCCTTTTTTTTATAACTGAGGAAACTGAGGCAGACACAGGGTAAGTAACTTGCCCAGAGTCACACAATTAGTAAGTGTCTGAGGCTAGATTTGAACTCAGTTCTTCCTGACATCAGCCCCCCTGCTCTATCCACAGTTCCACTTAGGATCATCCCCTGTTCTCCTAGTTAGTCCTTTCTCTCCATGAATTAGCTTGCATTTAGTAATTTCTGTTTATGTTATAGCCTACTGTAGAATGAAAGTTCCACTTTTTGCATTCTGTTCCATTCTAACTAGTTTCTATAACCTTCTGCTTGAAGCACTCAGTTACTAACAAAGATTAGTTCCCATCATGGAATTAATAGGCTTGTAGGAATGCAAATTGATGATTGGGGAAGATAAGCTAGCCTAATTGCTCAGGTGTAGTGGAAAGCATGTTCAACTTGGAATCGGAACACCTGGGTTCCTCTCCTCACTTTTATCATAAAGAAGTCACCTAGTCTGTTTAAGCCTCAGTTTGCTCATCTGGAAAATGGGAAGAATTACCCTTTGTTCTTATAGGGTTGTGGAGATCAAATCAAATCATGCCTATGAAAGATTTTTTGAAAACGACAAAGTTTTATGTGAATGTAGAATAGTATTGTCACTAGCTTAGTTGGGTCTACTTTGCATGCTCCGACTACCATGGCCATATATGCAGGGCAGACCTAAAAACAGATTAGAAATCCCTTTGGATATCTTTTTCCAGGCTTATTGGCATTTTGTCTATAGGAAGAGGAGGCCAGATTGCCGCAGGAACACCATCTCTTAAGATAATAAATGTTTTGTTGATTGCCTTGCTATGTTTTGACTCATATTGAGTTTATGGTCCACTAAGATATCTAGATTTTTTCAGACAAACTGTCAGTTAGCTGTTTCTCCATCCTGTGTGATGTGGAGGTAGAATCAAAAGGACTTGGCAGTCATCTTACCCATTGAGATCTTTCTGGATTCTGACTGTTGTCCAACATGTTACCTTTCCTTCTCAAACTTATTTCTCTCACAGGTTTCTCAAACCTTCCATCTATTCCTTTGCACTGATAAAAATTGTGGTCCCCATACCCAAAGGCAACACCTGCCTCATACTCCTAGTTATCCAACTCTTCTGGGGACTGGCTGACTCAGTGTCACCAAAAGGAGGCTAGTGAGTCAGTTGCAGGGACGAGTCCCTCCCATGCCCTAATGGGACCATGTCAGGTGAGCCGGGGCTACCACTCCCCACCCGGGAGACCGCTTCGTCAGTTAAGTACAGGGCAGGGTGACTTCATGTTGAATTAACAACTGGGTCTGTTCAGTGAGAAATCACTGGTCCTGAAAATGAAGAGCTCTTTGAGAAACACGTCCTGACAGCCGCCAGGAAGCAATGAGACAGGATGGGGCACGACCATCTGAGGATTCGTTTATGCCTTTTGTGGGCTTCCAGGCTCTGGTGAATGAAGCAAGCTGCTCTCCCCACACCTGGCTAGCACATGTCAGTTGCACAATCACCCAAAGCCCAGAGTTTCTCATTGTGTTTATGGTTTTCTTTTGAAAAATATTTTTTAAGCACAAATGGCGCTGTGATGTTTTTGAAACCAAATTCATGGCAGGCAGATGTAACAGAAGCCACAGGAAGAGGGAGGAGAAGGCAGGCCCAGTTCTTTTTCAGCTTATTTTCAAATGACTTAGAGACTGCTTGTTAAATTATGGGTTATAGAATGATAGAGCCGGAAGGGCCTTAAAGATCATCTGAGGGTAATAGCCTCTTTTACAGAAGAAGAAACTGAGGGCCAGAGAGTTGAAATGGACTGGCTTGTGTGTGATGATGCTGCCAGCTATTGATGAAGCTAGGACTGTAACTCTGGCACTTTAAGGTTTTCAAAGCACTTAATTTACATTCTCTCATTTGATCTGCATAGCAACCCTGTGAAGTAGGTGCTATGATTACCCTCATTTTACAGATGAGGAAACTAAGGCAAACAGAGGTTAAGTGACTTTCCCAGGGTTACAGGGCTAGTAAATCTTTGAAGCAGGATTCGAATTCTCCTGACTCCCAATTTAGAGCTCCATCCATTTGAAACTAGACTGCCCTAACTTCTCTGGACCTCAGCTTTCTCATCTGTAAAATGGGGAGTTTGGATGAGATGATCTCCAAGGTCCCTTCCAAGAGATTTCAGATTCATTGAGACAAGGTAGGATAGATCTTGGGAACAGAAAAAAATTTTTTAGTTTAAGTTCAAATTTTAAAAAGAGTGGAAGTTTTTCAGGAACCCTCCCCCCTCTCTTCCTCCCTCCCTTCCTCCCCTCCTCCCTTCCTCTCTTCCTTCCTTCCTTCCTTCCTTCCTTCCT
>JAQQSW010009742.1:0-13156 GCA_028646575.1 Pseudocheirus occidentalis
TTCCAGTTGATGTGTAGCTTCTAGGCATTCTTCAAGTGTCTTTGAAGCATTTGGTGTGGGAGTTCTGACTGGGTTGTCTTCCTCCTTTTCCATGCTTTGATCCTTTTTGTCCACAAAAAAGGATTCTAGAGTTTTATTGCTGTTCTTATTTTGCTTCCTTTTCCTCATGTTGACCAGTCAGTTAATTGGTTGGGGTTTTTTAGCTCTGTGAAACTCTACTTCCAGGGGGGAAAGCTCTGTTCCAAATTACTGGGGTTTTCCCAGCTGCCGGAGCTATTAGGAGGGTGTTGCAAGTCCCCCCAGCTTTGGCTTGCTGAAAGTGCACCCCAGGACCACAACCCAAGACCACGATCTTGACCCAGGTTGCTCAACGCAAGAGCACTTGGCCCTGATCAATCAATTCAGCCCCCCTGAGGAGTCTGCAGGCCAGGGGCTCTGAAGCAGCCCAGTGGGGGCTGCCACCGGTTCCAGCAGTTCCCCTCCCCCACAGCTTCCTTGCCCCGGGGGCAGATTGGCTGAACTGCTTTTCCTCTCCCAAATTAATTTTCAAAGTTTCACTTTTACTTTCACTGACCATCTAATCCTGGTTTGTGGGATGTGAAGATTCCCTCAGGTGCAACAGATCTTCTCTGAAGTACACTCAAGCTGTGGCTTGGGAGGCTCAGCTCTTTCTGACAGCCCTGGGTCCTGGCCTGGCCGCGGCTGCGGTTTTGGGCGGGGCCTTTCTCTGCTCCAGCGCAAGCTGCCCCTCTCCTGTCCCTGTTCCTCACACCCTGGCAGATGTGGAGGTGCTGGAGGCTGTAGATCCTCTCCTCTGAAGACTGGCTGTGGCGCAGGTTTGGCTCAGCTCAGCCCGGATCCTTCCCACCCTGGGCCTGGCTGCAGACTAGGCTTCAGGCTGGGCCAGCCTCCACTCCCGGCCGCCGCGCTGAGCTCTGCTGCTGAGCTGCCTTCAGCGAGAGACGTGTTTTCTGTATTTTTGTGAGTCTGAGAGTCCTAGACTTTGTCTGGGTTCATATTTTATGGGTGTTTAGGGTGATGGTGTGGGAGCTGTGGGACCTTGCTGCTTCTATGCCGCCATCTTGGCTCTGCCCAGGAAGTGACTTTCAATTCAACAAATATGTCTTTGAGAAAAAAATTTGTGAGCAGTTTCAAGGAAATTATAGAAATAGGTACTCTACCCCCATAAGATGGAACTATGGAAAGGATGAGATAAGTGGAATAAGTCTTCATATTTTATCTAATTATGCTTAGATTTACAATCAGAAATAATCTCAAAGGTCATTAAATTCAACCTCCTTATATTTTAGAAGAGCAAATTGAGGCACAGAGATATGAAATTACTTGGCCATTCTGACATTAGTACTAAGTTTCATCAATGATATTTCAATCCTCATCTTTCTGACTCTAAAACTTTATCAACTACACCATGTTACCTCTTTATTTTGAAGGAATGATAGCACATAAAAAAAGGGAAATTAATAAATAACCTATTTCACTTAATTGAACAAGTATTTGATCACCTATTTCTTATATGTAAGGCATTTTCTAAGGGCTGGGATTTTGTGGAAGAGATATAAATTAATAAGATATAGTTTCTGCCATTAAGGATTTAGAATCAAAAGACCTGGGTTCAAATCCCATATCTGCCATTCACTAAGAGATTTTGAACAAGTCTTTTGAGAAATTTGGAACTCAAAGTCTTCCTCTGCAAAAGTAGGGGACTGAATTAGATGGTCCTTAAAGTCCCTTCTAGTGCTAAATCTTACGATCTTATGCATTATTGTTGTCTAAATAAGTGTCATTAAAAAGAAATGCATACAGTACTCAGAGAAGTTAGAGAAATGAGTTCTAGGGTTAAATTACCATAAGAAATGTCATTTTAGGTGGTTCTTTCACTGCAGACAACCTCCATGACTCTGAAGAACAGCTTGCAATAGTGTATCCAGCAGCCATAGCAAATAAAATCCACCAAAAGTTTGGATCCCATCCAATCGTGCCACAGTGGTTTAGACATTATTCATGTAAACGTCAGACAGAGCAGCCAGCATGCATGGCCAAAAGACCGTCAATATGCTTCAATGTTTCCAGAAATAAAAGTGACGTTCAGATATATACCCAAAGAAACCCTTTAAATGGTTTAGAAATTGCTAGGTATCTATGATATCTGTGAGAATTTTATTCCAACTATCCAAGGCTGACTATGAAAAAAAGATACACAGAAGAAAAATTGCTCCCTAGTTCTATTTCATCATTTTGGCTCCAAAGTAATTTGTCAATTTTCCATGTGTGCCTTATCCACATAGCAAATTATTCATGCACTCTGGGAGCCACTCCCCAGTTGAGAGACTTTCCCCCAAGTACCTCTTTGAATGCTTTCCTCAACACTCTCTTCACTCCCCTTCCAACACATTACAAAGCTCTTGGTGTTCCTTCTCTACCAAGCTCCTTACCACTGCCTGACTGCAACTTCCTCTCAAAAACTGTTTACTGCTCATTCATTTCTCAGTCTAGCACTGGCCAGATGTGGAATAAAGGAAGGATTGAAGAGAAGTGACAATATTTTACTTTCCTCTTCCTTCAAATTCATCTCCAATGCACAATTAGGTACTTACAGCAATTTTACCATGGCAGGAATTAGTAGGTCAGACAATGATTTTTTGCCATTAAGTGCCAGATATCAGTAAATCTGATTATTTGAAACTGATGAGACAGAGTAAAGAGGCCCATCAGGCAGAGGAATTGTTACAACTAACTGCTATACAAACCAGTTTTCTCATTTCTTTAATTTAAAAGAAAAAGAAAAAAAAACATTTTCCTGTATGTAGGTCAGTTGGAAAGATTTTTTTTTTTTTGGTCTTCCCAATGGCATAAGATATGGGATTTAAAAGTGGTTTTTATGAAGATAAGCATCAAAGGGAGATGAGCAGAATTAATCGAACATTCCTATTTAGAGACTTTATGATGATGACATTCACCTTCATGACCTTTTCGCAGGAATTCACCACTGCTATTATGTTGGTTCTGGGCATTTCCTATTCTCTGTGCTAATGCCCTTCTCTATGTTCAAAGAGATAGATTCTGGTTCTCTTCCATGAAATATTTTATTTTTATCTGTTGCTTAGATGAAGATATAAATATTAGGACTCCCTCATCTGCAGAAGATTCAGTGTAGGAAAGGAGAACTAAAATGTGGAATGACAGAATTGGTATTGAAAAAGTTCTTATGGGACTAGAATGGCAGAATAAACCTGATAAGTTGAAATTTAATGATGATATATAAAACATCATGTTATAGTAGATAAGAGACCAACTCTAGAGTAACCTCCAAGTCCTGCCTCTGAAAAAAAAAAGATATGTGATCAAGAGCAGGTCACATTCCAATGAGATCCAGGCCAGATTATAAGTCACAGAGGAGTTATTGATCTTCATCATTAAAGAGAATAGAGATACCAGAAGTTCCCTATATTGATGATATTACAAATCTGGATTTAAAAAAAAAACACATTCAAGCCTATTGCTGGGTTCAAGAAGGATAACTGTTATACAAGACAAGATGTAGGAAGTGGTTCATATGAAAAAGATTCGAGGAATCTCTTGGATTATAAATCTAATGTAAGTCAGAAGTGAGATATAGTCACCTAAGTGTTCATATACTTTGGGGCTATGTTAATAGGAGTGTAGGATATAGGTGGAAATCATAATCCTACTGTAAGCTGCCCTTCTCAGAATACATCTAAAACCTTATATTTATTGCTGGGTATCACATTTCAGGTAAAACATCATCAAACTGCATCATACCTAGAGAATAATGACCAAGGAGATGATGGGAAATGAAACCCTGTTATATGAGAAGTTTAAAAAATGGGAGATGCGATAGCCTGGACAATATCTGTTATATTTGTACATGTGTTAGAGAAGAGGGAGGAGGCTAGCAATCTTAAAATATCTGAAGTACCATCATGCAAGAAAGATTAAACTTGTTCCAGTTGACCCTAGAAGTCAGAACTAGAATCAATGATGGTTGGAAGCTAAAAAAAAAAATGAGAGAAAATTGTAATAGTAGCATTCATATAGCACTTTAAGATTTGTAAAACACTTTACAAATATAATCTCTTTTGATTCTCACAGCAATGCTGAAAGGGAGGTGTCATTTTATATTTTTTTATAAATTTAAAAAAAAACATTCTCAGTGCTTTCTCATTCTAAGGGCTAAGTAATATCTCCAGGGTCACATAGCTAGTAAGGGTCTGAGCCAGGATTCAGACTCAGGTCTTCCTGACTCCAAATATAGAATTGTGTCTATTTCACTACCTCGTTTCCTCAGAATTAGATTCTGGTTTAACTTAAGGAAAACTGCCTAATAAGTTGAGTTGTACAAAAGTAAAATGGTTCTCTTGAGAGATAGTTGTGCTGCTTGCCACGTAAGTCTCTAAATAGAACCTGAATTATTAGTTTTTTGGGGTATGCTTTAACCTGAATTCCTGAATTGGTTAAGGTTTGGAATAGATTATTCCTCAGGACTTTTCTAGCACTAACAAAAAATACTATTGTTACATGAACCCTAGTATTGAAACAATGGAAAGCCTGCAGATTTTATAAGAAAACTTGAAAAAGGAAAGTCACGAACAAAGGAATAAGTGAGTTGGTTACACTATTTTAGTCTGATACTCAATATTAATCATACTGAAGAATGCTTAATCTAGTCAGAAATAGAAAGAGAATATGAAATATTGAAGGCTAAAGTAATTTCATAAGTAGAAATCTGAGTATTTATGAAATACCATAATCTAAAGGAAAAAGCAGTGACCTAGCTCTCAAGACTCTAGGGTCTTAGACCTGTGGTGGTTTGCCACAATTTCATTGTGGGCCTTTGGACATGCCACTTAACCCCTATTAATATCACAGACTCTTCATTATGCATAATGGAAGAGATGAAATTTTTTAATCAATCAAACAACATTTATTAAACTATGAAATACCAGGTGTTTTGCTAAGTATTGGAGATACAGAGAAGTGAGCCTGAAGTAAAAGTTGCAGCTAAGTGATAGGATGACTCATACTTTCTTCAATATGACAGCTGTGAGGTATAAAATATAAGGAGTATTGCATTTCACACACACACACACAAACACACGCACAAAATGAAATTGAGTATATTCTAGTAGACTGAAAATTATTAGAAATTTGTATAGGAAAATATTTGTTGAATCTAATCTTTGCATATAATTGGACTATCAGCCAGATAGAATATAGATCAAACCAACACCAAATGAAGAAGAAAGAATAAAAAGATTTGGTATGAGAGCGAGGCAAATCCAAAATGACCAATTTAAATGAAATACTTATATTAAAAATAAAGAAAAAAATGGGAGACTGTTTATCAAAAAAAGACCTAGACAAAAACTACTACCAATTCCTATTATTTCGCTTCAGTGTTGCTTTACAATTGAGGGAAGGGAGAATGAAAGAAGATGAATACAATTTTTACCTAAGGCTTTAAAGGTCATTCAGATACATAATACATATTCAAATATTCCAGAGGATTCATGAACTTATTGATGAGGCTATCCTTCCAACCATATATATCTTCCTAAGAAGGAAATTCTAGAGGGGAAAAAAAAAAAGATGAATCAGATATGTCCTTAGACATGATCAGACATCTGAGATCACAATAATATTACCAATGATGGACCCTAATTTAAAGGATGATAGAGAAGGCTCCAAATTGTGAAAATATACAATATGGAGAGATATTTAAGTATAATTGAATAATTTCATGATGTTGCATAAATAAAGCTAAGGATGAGCACAGACACACTATTCTAATGCTTCACAAATGCAAGAAGTTAACTGGATACTGAAAGAATCGGACATTGTTGCTCTTAGCTTTTCAAGTTCTCTTCTAGAATAGAAAGATATCTTGTCTTAATTTTAACAGGAAATTCACAGTTTACTAGTGCAACTAATTTAAAATTCACGTATAACCTTCTGCTACACTGCACATTTTACTTAGCCAATCTAATACACCAAACATATTTACTGTTATAGTGTTTATTTGTTTGTTTTCCCTTCATTTCTTTAAGAACTTTTCAAAGGCAGGAGAAAAGGAGGGAAGGAGAGAGGAATAGGGAAACAGAAGGGATAAGAATGCATTACCATTATAATGAGCTTATCTGACCTTGCATTCCTAACATAAACATACAGCTTTTTTTTTTATGTATATATGGTTCCACCTTTGTCTGATAAGGTCTAAATGGAACAGAGACCCATGAAAAATACATGGCTCAGCTCATAAGAGAAAAGTATCATTGTTCATTAACCAACAAAAACAAAGACATTTTTGAGGAAGAACCACATCACCTTCATTTTCTTAATAGTCAGTTGCAAGGCTTTTTAACTCCACATTTTTCATTACTTATTCAAGAAAATGCAAGCTCAGCACTTATTCTAGGAACTACACTGTCTGAAATGCAGTGTGCAAAAGAAGCAATGCAGTTATATAGTTTACATCTCATTTCTTTCTCTTTTTTAAAGTCACCACACAAAATGAGTGGAATTTAGAGATCATTTGAATCATTATTCTAGTTTTCTTCTCCAAGAAAAATTGAGGAAAAATTAAAGTTGGGAAACTTGGATTATGTGATATGAACATTTTTGCTCCCTGATGCCATTTGGACCTGTGTTGGGGAACTGAAGCAAAGATTTGATGGCTTAATATAAAAAGCAGCAATTTTGAAGCTTTGGCTGGATTTCCCATTTCCCCTACAAAAACACCATATCAGTCTTTTGACTTGTGAAAAAAGGTATCCGTTCAAGTCCACCCACAATTTGAAAAACATACCATTGAGGATGAGGTGTATTGGCAAGTCCTTTTTCCTCAATAAATTACATCTTGAAATTCCTAACATGCAGAAAGGACATTTTATCATGTTATATATCATACCTTATGGAAGAGGTATGCTTCTCCCAAGAATGCAACATTTTCTCACAATGAAGAAATAAAACTACTGACAATTTTAACAAATACATATACTTTTTTCTCCAAAGCTTATAACATGATTAGCTTATGCCTAATAAAGCCCCTAGATGAGTAAGGAATACCAGGTTTCTCATTTGGGGACAGGGATAGAGGTGAAGTTCAGGCTGGTCTCTTTCATTTACAATGGAATCCAAGGCAAAGTAGAGTCTTCCTGCAGGAGTGCCTTTCTCCTCCATATTTCACTCACTTTAGCACATCTTGATGCAGCTCTATTTTTGGCCATGAGGGGATTTGAGGCTTCTAGCAAGTTTGTAGCTTTTCCTCCTTTCTTAACCTTTTTGTCACCACTCCCTACAATTGTAAATGCCACCTGACAGTCTTTCAGACCTAGTTTCTCCAAGTCTTCTAACAGCAGACCCCAAATAAAACAGCAAAAGAAATCCTGTCTCTTTGGTATATAATGACCCTTTTCCTCCCAGGTACCTGGGGTTGAAATGTTTGACATTTTTACAATGGATATAGATTGTTGTCAAAACATATTGTACATACTCAGAAAGAAGAGTGAAGGGAGACACAGGTGAGAGAGACAAGGCAGGATCAGGAGAAATAAATTAAGCCTCTCTATTTGATTCTTAAGCCAAATATGAGAAAGTAGCCTTTCTCTTGGTGTATAGTTTGCCTCAGGCAAAAAAAAGTCATGAAAGTGAAAGCTGACTAATATGAAGGGAAGGTCAAAAAAGTTCAAATAAAATTCCCAATTGCCTATTGCCCTTTTGATTAGTTACACTCATTTAAACTAATTTTACCCTAAAGGAATGTCTCCTTCCAAAATTAAAAACAAATGTCCTTAATACTTTGTCAAAAATAAGAAAATATTTTTAATGCATTTTTCTTTTGACAGCTCCTTGCATGACAAATTGGGAAAATGTGACTGAAAGAAAGCATCTTTCTATGAAATGAGATGTTCTTATCACATCAGAACTATAAAAAGAATGGAACGAATAAACTTTTCTATTTAGAGAGCCATACACATCAATGTCTCTAGTAACTTCCTATATGAAGCTTTGGGTGACTAACTACAAGCAGATCACTTTTCATCTAGTTTCCAAAATTAAAACAAAGAAAAAATAACAATGGAAATGAAAAAAGAAAAAAGCAAATGAAAATTAGGAAAGGGAATTAAATTGGAATTGTAACATCTAGATTTTAATTCTACCTCAGACACTAGTAATATGATCACAAACTATTCAATTAACTTCTTAGTACCTCAGTTTCCTCGTTTGTAAAATGGGGATAATTATCATTATACTTTCTACAGGGTTGTTATTAGGAAAGTTTTATAAACCTTAACATGTTCAAGAAATGTGAATTATTATTATTTAGTTAACTAACAGGCAAACTTAGTGGATAAATTTTTGTGGGGAGAGAGAGTAGATCTGTGATAACATGGATACAAGGATGATGCATCCTTCTGCAGGTACAGATCAGTAAATGGTCTACAGTCTGAAGGCTTACAGAGTTCCCTGGGGCCCTGAGAGGTTGAGTTGTCCGTGATCACAGAGTTAGTGAATGTCCAAAGAACATGAAGTTCTTTATATACATCTTTTAGATCAGCATTGGGTTGTTTGTTTGTTTGTTTACTGTGTTAAAAAGGAAGGTCAGTTTATCCTTGAATATAACTGCATGTGTTACTACCCTAAGTGAGAAAAATCCTTCTACATCTCTAACTCTAAATAAGAACATGATGTATGCAGAGCCATAAATAGGAAATTGGACACTTTGGGAAAATGCTGTTGAATTTTCATCCCTTACAGATAGGGAGGGGAAATGGTTCCTGGGACCACTACAAATGAGACTGATGAGCACAGTGCAGGCAAAGAATTTTGAGGTATGAGGATGACTGGATAAAGGAATGATAAGTAGTAACATCCAGTGACTTGTGGTTGTCAGTCAACAGAAAAATCTCTGTGGTTCCTCCTTAGTAATTGTGAGTAGAGTGGCCTGAAGAGAAGTGAAAAAGAGATGTAATCCTGAGAGGACTGTGTCATTTTTTATTGGAGAATTTGTGTCAATGAGTAGTTCTTCTTAAAGGGACCTGTGGAAATAATAGAACTCCATGTTAGTGAGAACTGTCAATAAAACTGTCTCACTTGGATAAAAGTTTCAAATATGTGCTGTATTTTTTAAAGTTTTAAAAGACTGCTTGAATATTAGTTTTTTGTTGATAGACATTTAAATGTTTATATAGACAAACACATTGCATAATAATTTAATTGGTGTTACTCAAGATTGACTTATGAGTAGATATTAAAAATAAAAATACCTCTGAGAATCCCAAAAGTCAAGGTGTTATTTCAGTCCCTTAGCCCAAAACAAATTAATACAATTCAGTAAACATTCATAAGGTGCCTACTATGTGCAAAACACTGCTGAGTATTGACAATACAAAGACAAAAATCGAACAGTCTCCAGTCTCAAGTTTACATTCTAGGGAGTAAAGGAAGAGAAATATGGCTAAGACAATAAAATAGAAAAGGGACTTTCTTAGGTGTTATGGGTTCTGCCCAGGCCTCTGCCCTGAGGGGTTTATTAGGTTGCATAGTGTTGCTGAGGAACACCCTTATGTAGCTTTTTAATCATGAAAATCTAAAAACATAAAAACCTACTTAGAAGAAATCTTTGATAAATGGCATCAAGAAAGGATGATAGCTCTTCAGATTTGATGAACTGCTACTTCCCTAAGAAGGCTTTGTTGTTTCCATATGAATAAACACCTGGAGAGTTAGAAGTGTATATCCTTGTTGAATGTTTATATATTTTAATTCCTGTCTTTCAGTATTTAGTAAAGGAGTTGTTATTGTTAGCTTCATTGATTGAATCATTCCACAATTGTGTGACTTATAAACAACAAGGGTTCGCAAAATATAATTTCTAGGTTAATCATTTTTTTTTTAATTATAGCTAGCAAAAATCTAATAAAATGATGGTCATTTGTCTGTCTCTCATAAACCAAAGGCCTCGCCTGGAGATCTCTTAATGCTTTTATACCTTCGGGAGAGTGGTTGTTTCCAATAGGCAGTAATCAACTCTGGTAGGTTAACAATTAATGAGAGAATGGATATTATAATGAGAAATGGATCTAATGAAGGGTTGGGATGATGTGACTTGAATTTTGTCACTCTCCCAGACTACCCCCAGCCTTGGGCAATATAGACAAAGGACCTACCCCCTCCAAAGCCTGAGTAGAACACAATGGCCTGGAATTCACCTAGATTAGATTCTTTTTACTCTTTAGTCAGAATTCAGCTTCCACAATTGGTGAAATCTGAACTAGATAGAGGAAAATGTTAAATCCAATCTCATTATCAGCCCTACTCTATAAGGAAACAGGAAGGTTAAAAAAAAATCCTTGATCTCCCCATTTTTGTTAACAATTGATTATTTAATAATCATTTCTCTCATCTGGAACTTTGGTGGGAGGACCAGCATGCACCTCAACCAAAATAGTACTAATGGAGGAAAAGGAGAGAATAGACAAGATGTGCTAGAAATATTTGAGAAGTAAAAAGTTGCTTTTAAGAGAGGGAATAATGGAAGACTTCAATGACAAGGTTAGACTTAAGTTAGGCCCTCAAAGAAAACACTCTACAAACTGAAGGTGTAGACTTGTGAAAATGGCCTGTGCAAATGCAAAGAGACTAGAGATGGCACACTGAATTCCAGGAACAGCTAATAATCCAGTTTTGCTGGAACATAAACTGTATGAAAGGAAATCATGTGAAAGAAAGCTCAAAAATTAAGTTAAAACCAGATTTTGTAATGTCTTAATTATAAGACTTAGGATTTTGCATTTTATAGTAGAGGCAATAGTGAACAATTGAAAGTTTTTGAACAGGGAAGTGACATGGGTAGACCTGAGCCATAAGAAGATTATTTTGGCATCTGTGAGTAAATATTCACTTTGTTCCATCATTTTAAGTTGTGTCTGACTCCATTTATCTATTTGGGGTTTTCTTGGCAAAGATACCAGAATACTTTGCTATTTCCTCCTCCAGTTCATTTTAAAAATGAAGAAACTAAGACAAACAGAATTAAATGACTTGCCAAGAGTCACATAGCTAATAAGTGTCTGAAGTCAGAATTGATCTCAGGAAGATGACGTTCCTGACTGCAGGCCCAGCACCCTATCTGATGGTGTTCAGGCTCTGAGAAACCTGTTGAAATCTGATTGAATCTTCCCAGTTGATGAGGCATTTGCCTAAGGTCATAAACCTTTCATTATGGCTAGGCCCAAATCTCTGTTACTCTTAACCTACCCTAGTCCTCCATTGTCCAGCTACTTCCCACCTCTGATCCTATGGAAATATCTGTACCCCAATCTGTTACCCTTAAACTAGCCTAGCCCTACAGTGTCTGTCATCTCCAGGTAGCTTTCTGCTATTTCCCACCTTTAATCCCATTACTGGAGTCTCACCTCAGTTCTGTCAAATATCCTGCTTAGACTCCTCCTCAAGACCCTCCCCAAACTCCTCCTCTAAATCCTCCCACAATCTTTCTGTATATAATCCATCTCCACTCCCTGATGGGGCTGAGAATTCAATCTAGGGCAGATTCTCTCTGTGTCAGATTATTCTGGCCTGCTTGTCCAACACAAGCCTCACAAATACTTAGGCTCCTTAAGAGTCTACCCATCAAGGCAAATCTTTAATAAAGATTTATATAAAATATATAATATTCTTATAAATGTATAAATTGATTTATAAATACAATTTATATAAAATATATAATAAAAATCTTTTTTTTGGCTGAGAGAAGAATTCATTCAGCAGGACCCAACATGTTGATAATTTGGGGTCTCAAGTACCCCTAAACCTGAAACCTCAACATATCTACTGTGCCACTTAGCTTCCCTGAAGGATATATGCCTAGCCATAGTTTAAAAAATAAGAAGCCTCTTAAGAGAAAACAAGAAGCACGCCTAGGAAAAAAAAAATGATTCTCATCTATCCTTTTTGTTAACTATTAGTGGACATTCATGAAAAATGACATAGAAAACTGCTTCTTGCATTCACCTAACTTGAGAGGTTGACTGGGAGAAGAAAGCAGGGTATAATGGCAAGGGTCATTCTGGTGGAGACAGAACCCTTTTCTTAGGTTAATGGAAAAAAAAAGTTTGGAAACTGAAAGGGTTTTTTTGCTTGCTTTTTTGTTATTTTCTGATTCATCTGGAAGAATTTTAGGCATATAAGAAATACAAATTTGGAGCTATGAACCAGGAGGTAATCAAGCCCGTTACTTTATCATCATTTTTAATATTTAAGCATGTTTAGTTCAGTTACTGTCTCAAGTAAGAGATACAAAGGGTAGTACCATAATATTTTTAAATATATTGCTATCATCTTTCTTTTCCAGCCTTACACATTAATGTGATGGGACACTTTTTATTATTCTCTATTTCCTACCTGGGAAAATATAGCCTCTTTATGAACATCTTCAAATATTTGATAGACAAAACATGGAAAGTAGTGAATGATTCATTTTAAAAGTCTTTATCCATTAGCTGATGGTCACTATGTTATTCATGGAAATTATGATCCCCTGGTATTCATTTTAAATGAGATTCAACTCATTTCCACTTTTTATTCCTAACCACAGGAAAGAAAGAAGAAAAACAAGCAGGTCAGCTTTCGGATTGTTTTAGATTTACAAGTTTTACAGTTAGAGGCCATATCTAACATGTTTTGTCATTTTTAGATTTACTGCAAAAACTTTTTTTCATAAATTCAAACCAAATTTGAAATTTTCTGTGCAACATTGTTTATCTTTGTTCATCACCAGAACTGTAATTTTAACGTTCTTTTGTTTCCCCTTTTATAATTCCTATGTTACTATTAGACTTTGAGAAGAGGACTAGTGGTTTATTTATCTTATACAATGTGATTCACCTACAAGGAAATCCAATAGCATGGTCCTTAGGGACCATAGTATAGCAAATCTTCAACATACCACTTTACCAGAGTGCTACAATACATAAGCTTACTGGGAATGTTTATTGCATGTATTTTAATGGAAGTGTGCTAGTTCAGGACTCTGAGAAATTTAGGGGGAAAAAAAATAGGAAGGAAGGAAGGAAGGAAGGAAGGAAGGAAGGAAGGAAGGAAGGAAGGAAGGAAG
>JAQQSW010009743.1:0-13155 GCA_028646575.1 Pseudocheirus occidentalis
CCAAATCGCTGGGGTTTTCCCAACTGTTGGAGCTATTAGGGGGGTGTTGCAAGTCCCCCCAGCTTTGGCTTGCTGAAAGTGCACCCCAGGTTCCACCACCCAAGACCACGATCTGGATCCAGGTCACTCAACACAAGAGCACTTAGCCCCAATCAATCAATTCAGCCCCCCTGCGGAGTCCACAGGCCAGGGGCTCTGAAGCAGCCTGGTGGGGGCCACTGCTGCTCGGTCCAGTAGTTCCTCTCCCCCACTGCTTCCTTGCCCGGGGGAGGGGGGGTAGAATGGCCGAACTGCTTTACACCCCCAATTAAGTTTCAAAGTTTCAGCTTTCACTAACTGTCTCTGACCGAAATTCCCCTCAGGCCGGTGCTTTAGATTTTCTTTGAAGTAGACTCAAGCTGTGGCTTGGGAGGCTCCGCTGCTCCTTGTGGCCGCCCTGGGGCCTTGCCTGGCCACACGGTTTTGGGCTGGCCATTCTCTGCTCCTTTGCAGTGCGAGCTGTGCCTCTCCGTCCTGCTCCTCACGCCTTGGCAGATGTGGGGGTGCTGGAGGCTGTAGAACCACTGCAGGCTGGCTGCGGGCTCGGCTCAGCTCCTTCCCACCGTCCCAGGCCTGGCCACGGTCTCAGCTTCCGGCTGTTCCAGCCTCCGTTCGGGCTGCCGCGCTGAGCCCCTGCTGCCGAGCTGCCTTCAGTGAGAGCTGTGTTCTCTGTATTTTTGTGAGTCTGAGAGTCCTAGACTTTCCTAGACTTTGCCTGGGCTCGTATTTTATGGGTGTTTAGGGTGGCGGTGTGGGAGCTGCGGGACCTTGCTGCTTCTATTGACTTCTGTCATTCTTGATGAAAAAACCAGAGCCAAACAGAAAATTGGACTTTCAGATACAAGAAGCAAGAGAAGCATGAGAAGGTAGACAGGGAAAAGAAATCATAAGGAACTTATTAAAATTGAACTATTTACTTTCCTACATGGAAAAAAGATCATTGTAACTAATGAATATGAAGGGATGATATCTAAAAAGTAAAATAAGAGGTAAGAAAGGAAGATATTGGGAAAAGGAGAAAGGGAGAGATAGAATACGGTAAATTATTTCATATAAAAGAGTCAAGAGAAAACTTACAATAGAGGGGAAGAGCAGGAAGGTGAAAGGGAATGGGTCAACCTTACTCTCACTGAATTTGGCTTACAGACGGAATAACATACAGACTCAACTGGGCATCTTACCCTGTGGGAAAGTAGGGGGGAAGGGCAGAAGAGGGGGATGATAAAAGGGAGGGCAGATTGGGGGGAGGGTAGTTAGAAGCAAATACTTTTGAAAATGGACAAGAGTCAAAGTAGAAAATAGAGTAAGTGGGAGGTGGGATAGGATGGAGGGAAATTATAGTTATTCTTTCACAATATAAGTACTATGGAAATGTTTTGTATTAACTACACACGTACAACCTATATTGAATTCCTTGTCTTCCCAGTGGGGGTGGGTGAAGAGAGAAGAAGGGAAAGAATCTGGAAATCAAATTTTTTTTAAAATGTTAAAAAACGTTTTTTACATGCAACTGAGAAATAGAATATATTGGGGTATAGAATACTGGGTATTCTAACACTGGGATATAGAAATCCATCTTGCCCTACTAGAAAGTTAGGGAGGAATGGGGGAGGATAAAAGATTGCAGATTGGGAGAAGGGGTATTCAGTAGGTTTGCTGTCTTGGGGTGGGGGGTAGGGGAAAGACAGGGAGAAAATTTAGAACTCAATCATGTGAAAATGAATGTTGAAAACTAAAAATAAATGAATAGAAAAAAAAATTTTAAGAAGTAGGAAGCAGAATTTCTCTTAGCTTTTTTACTATTATCTATGTAACCACAAAGTGTTAATTTATAAAATCAAATCAAATCAGTTTCTGTGTAATTAAGAAATATTTCAGTTGTAACAAAATATAGAAGCTGTTTTCATTTCATTCTCTTCGCATCCTTGAAATGTGTGTATTTAATCATTTTGAGGCATTTTCTTCTCTCTTTTGCCAACTATGTTAATGTCATTTTGTGACTGGGCTCTCTGTAACTTAATAAACTAGTATATTAATATTTGAAATTAATTGTTTTAAAGTATAGGATATGAAATGGATTTTATTTTTAAAATAAAATGTTGTTTTGATAAAAATTGATATAAAAGGGTTAGATTTGCTTAGAGTAGAAGAAAAACATATTCAAAACCTGAGACATGACTGCATTCTAACAAAGTTCATGTTTCTTTGTATATAATTTATTATGATAAACTCTTAATTCTGTTCATGATAGTATTATTTTATTAGGCCAATATATTTTATAGTGAATGACTAAACTCAAACTAAACTAATGTCTAAGTTTATTAGTAATTTCTTTGGATGTCTGCAGTTTTTTTAAGAGATTTTTTGAGTTCTTTGTATTATCTAGAATTCCTTATTCCTCACTTACTTCATTGTTCTGAATAGTATTTCAATGTTATTTCAGATGCAGCAGGATTTGGAAGAAAGTATAGCCAGGGAACTTGATGAAGGTATGTACAAATTGTTCAAAAATAAAATGTTATAATTTGATGGGATACCTGATTTTTAAATATGCTGAAAAACTCCCACAAAGGTGCAATTTCAGTACCACCTTCCTCCTCTTCATCACTTTGGTGTTAACCATGGATTCTTCTATGCAAGTGAAGTGCAAGATTTAGGAGGTTTTTTCTAATAAGACAGAAAGATAGCAAAAGCCCAGAGATAGACTATGTCAGTTTCCAGAAGACCAGCCTGGCCACTTACAGAGAAGCTAAGGTCCAGAAGGCTGGTCAGTAAGTAATGAAGTGTTTGGCCACAGCATCCCAAGGATAATTCCTTCTCTGCCCTCTGTAACTCCTTCCAATCTTCAAATGTGAAGCTAATCAGTGACTTTGGGGGGGATACAATCTAGAAGATTGCTGTTCAAGAATTGTTTGGAGTATAGAGCCATTGAAGTCATATCCAAGTCTGAGATTCCATTATTCTGTTTAATTCCATGATTCCAGAATGATTTCAGGAGAGTGCTTACTAGGAAAGGGAGCAAAAGATACTAAGAATCCCACAATTCAAAGACCATCTACAAATATCAGTTTAACTGTCTTTGTCCAGTGACCAATAGTACTGAAAGAACAAAGTCATATTCATATTGAAGTCCTTGTTGTAAATTTAACCAAAAAATAAAAAGAAACTAGCTAACTTGGAGTGTGGTTCACATTTTCCTCAAATAGCAAATAAAAAAATTGGCATGGAGGGTTTCATTGTGTTCCCAAAGGCAGTTCCATAAACATAATTAAATAAGAAATTGAGCTCAATATGAGCATGAGAGAACACCATGAAGATAATTATAATTGGAACTTATATACCAAATTCTGCTGCACAGCTTGAAAAATAAATATTATATGAACAATTTGATAAAGTTGCTTCAAAGTCAACATACATTTTAAGTGTAATAATAGTGACTGATATTTATATAGCACTTTAAATTATGCAAAGTATTATGCATATGTTAGCTGATTTGAGCTTCAAAACAAACCCTATATGGTAGGTGACTTCCAGTTCAAGTCCTCCCTATGATACAGACTATGACCAAGTCACTTAACTTGAAAGTGCTCAAGAAGCTCTAAGACTTTTGGACCAGTGACCAATTTCATGATTCTTACACCCAGAATTTATTAATGATAATAATTAATTATAATTATAATTATATAATTATAACTCATAATTAACATGATTAATTATGAGTCCCAAGTGAAGTAATATATTACACACATACATATTTGTGTTTGTATGTATAATGTAATTTTTTTCTTCTTTTTACCCTAGCTGGATTTACTAATGAATCCTTAAGAATGCCAAATCAGAATAAGGATCCAGCTTCCCTAGCACCTCAGGAATACTTAGAAGTTTTAAAGAAAAAATACATGATTTAAAAGAATAATGTTCACTTATGAAACAAACTATGTTTATGTAATATTTAATAGTTTTCCATTAAATAAATAAATGTGAAAAAACAAATGTACTAAAATGTGTTGTGCCATAAGTTTTTAACTAATTTAAAGCTACAGTGCACTTAAACTTTTTTTAAACTTTAATTAAATGAATCAATTACTTCATTTGTTTGCCTAGATTTATGAGAAAAGTGGTTTTCTTTGTGAAGTCTCTAATCACAAAACCCAGCTTCTTTCAAATCCTAATTTAGCTTTACACATTTTTTCTTAAGATCATGCGGGGTTGGATACACCACTACTTAAAAGTCAAATCTGGTTGCTGCTTATTTTTGTACTGCAAGCTAAGAATGCTTTTTACTATTTTGAATAAAGTCTTAGTGTATTTATTGTAAAAACATTCTTAACTCTCCAGTCAAAGAACACAAAGGATGGGTGGTATTTAGCCAACTTGGCACAGTTTGCCAACTCTTGTGTTAAGCCATCCATGGAGGAAATTTCCATGTCAGGGGATTCTGATGATGATAAAATCATGGGTCTGGGACAAGTATGGGCTAATGACCATTTTCGGGATTCTTAAACCCTTAACATGTTAAATTCCTTAACATGATCAATCATGAATCCCAAGAGAGATTTAAAACTTACACACATATGTGTGTGTATATAAATATATAAGGTAATTTTTTTCTTCTTTTCCCCCCAGCTACTGCTAAACTTGAATCTAGATGTTGAAGGACTACTAATCTAACTACTAATTAGGATCTACTAGTGAATCTTCAAGAATGCCAAAGCTAAATCACGATCCAGAAAAATTACATGCTTTAAAGGAAGAAATAATGCTCATTTGTAAAATGAACTATGTTTACATAATATGTAATGGTTCTCTATTAAATATATAAATGTGAAAAAAAATCTAATGTATTAGAAAATATATCAAGTTTTAATGTGTACTATGTGTTTATATATTTATGTATAAATATATTTGTATAATCTTTTATTAAAAACTTCATATCTTTATATTTGTAATACTTTCTCCCAAATTGTAAGTTGTTGCAGGTTACTCTAGGAACCACTAAATTGACTGTAATCTTTAGTTATCTCTCTTTGAAGACTGTACTGTTTTCTATTTAATAAAATATTAAATAAGATAGGCATGTTTACTAATTATTGCTATCCAACTGTTAAAACAATTGTTAAAGCTGTTAAAACAATTTTATTTATTTTAAGATGAGGAGGAGCTTGCTTTCAGATGTTTTTTCTTCAATTTTGTGTTTGCTGGAGAAGACTATGCTAACGCCTATGACTGCTGCTGTTTGTTAATATCTTAGTCCATCAACAGAAGCTAGGGACGAAGGAAAAGGTGCAGCTAGATTGGATTAAAGGCAGGATTGGTACCCATATATGACTAAAAGGCCTGGGAAACTGATTCACTTTAGTATCCAGGAGATAAAGTCAAAGGAACAGGTTCTCCCCTACAGAGTATTTACTATATTCTTGGTATTAGCACTCCTCAGTTACATGTGCTATAAATACAGGTTGATTCAGGCACTCAGGAAGAAGGTAAAGAAGGAGAGAGGGAGCACCTCTACCTACATTTTGGCTTATTAGAGAAGGCTTCAGAGACAGCACAGAAGATAATCCAAGCTGCAATATATAAAGAAAAAACCAACAACCGGACGAGGTTCCTCTTCCTCCACCTGAGGAAGGAGAGAATGGGTGGTAGTACAGTCACATAAACTGGTGATAGAAAAGCCTGCCAGAAAGAGAGGAGCCAACTGTGATGTATTCCATAAATGTAAATAAAACAGTAATCCCATGCTCCACAGTATACTGAAGGTTGGGGAGTGTATTCCACTGCCATACAAAGTGTCTCAAGTAGAGCAGTTCTTTAAGAAAAAGCCTCATTTTGACACAACCTATTTCTGATTCTGTTTCACTCACCTAATCTATGTTTACATAGATTTGGATAATCATTATAAACGCATTTTTGATTGTCCTAGCCCTAGAATTTTGTTACCTTCAGAACTCTGGCTTGACCTGGACTACTACTTCAAATGTTTTCTCTTTCATCCATGTGAAGGGTTCTCCCTCAGAGCTTGTTAACTGCCCTTTTCACAGACTTCTGTAGGCCTCATTGCCTTTCAAGGACAAGGATCTGAAAAAAAATTGCAAACATCAGAGTTTTCCATAGATTCAGCTAGGTGCTCTTCCTGTTACTAGTATCAGGATCTGGAGGATTCGGTATTCTTTCATTGTGCCATGGGAGAATAATAGGGAGATAAAATTACTGTGGTGATTATTTTCCATTCCAGTCTCAGTTACAACCTTTCCTTCCCCCTTCTCTGCCACCAAAAATACCCCACAACAGCAACAACAACCTAACTATTGTCTAGAGGAAAGAGTTGGGTTCATAGGTTTGTGTCCCCCCTCCTCCCGCTCTGGAAATTAACAAAAAATGAATCAATTTTCTTTTTTTTTTTCAGCTGGAGGTCACACTAGGAGAAATTGCCCTTGTCGGTATATAGTAGCGATGAAATCTTCCTCTCTGCCTCTTTCTCTTCTCTTTCTCCCTCTCTTATGATTCATCTTCCTTTATTTCCCCCACTTACAGCTCCACATATTTTCCCCGTTGTCTTTTTTCTCTGAAATATTTAAGTAATGCAGCACATAGAACAGCATTGCAATGGCTAATCATATTTATTTGAGAAAATCAGCCTTATAAAGAAAAAGGAAAGAGAAAGCAAATTCTTAAGGAACATAGAGAATAATTGTACTACCTTAAAAAGAGAGTAGAAATAAGTTTGTCAGCTTGGCATAACTGACTCCATATTGATTTTACTCCGTTTTGTGATAGAATTGTATTAAATTTTTTGTCAGTTATCAGCCTCACAAATGTGTGGTATGATCATGTGTGTGCTTGTAGACTAATGATAAGTATATGTAGAACCTCTAATAGGACAGACCACAATGGTAAAATATTATAAACAACTTTATCAGCAACTTATTGTAGCGCCAATGCAATACTTACAGCGCCCACTATCACGCTAAAGACTGTGACTATAAGTATCATATGATGTTCAATTGCAAAATATACCAAACTCTTCAGACAGAGAGTAGAACTGAAGTATTTATTTAGACACAAGAAAACCAAATCCCAAAACCAGTAAGCTGATTCCATCATAGTACCAAAGATATTCAGAAGCCATAATAACACTGAGAGCCACAGCATCCTTCAGCCTTCCCACAAACCAATACAAGATCAATATCTACTCATGAATCTATCTGACTCCTCACCTGAGGTCCTCTCTCCCCCACTGTCTGGCTAGTTCTGACTACTAGCTTCCTGTGGGTCCTGCTGCACCCTTTAGCAAATTCCCTCCATCACAGGCTCCATGTGATTACATTCAGCCTATTAGGGGGCAGAGTTTACTTTCAAAGAAGGGGAGGCCTTCAAACTCTTCCCTAAGTCTATTAAGTGGCAGGGAAGATCTTTAAATTCCCATTTCCATTACATTGGGGAGGAAGGATGAGGAGCTTGTACCCAAGCCCCCACCCTAAGCTATTGTTTTATGTGCAAAGTTTTTCTCTTATCCCTGTTATATTGTTGCAAAGTTCTGTTGACACCAGTTTTTACACTAGTTATCCCTAAACTCTCATTTATTGTTAAGGTATTCTTGCTATGTAAAGGACATGAAAGATCTTGGGGCCAAATTCTATCATCTATTTGGAGAGTTTGGTATATTTCATGGTCAAACATCAATGTGATACTTATAGTCACAGTCTTTATCATGATTGTCGGCACTGTAAATATTGCATTGGGGCTAGATTTGGTGGTGAGGATGAGATCACAAAATATCAGACAACTCATTGGGGACAGACGGGATTTAGAAGAAGAAATGGCTATCCCAGGATGGGAGGATTTGCCTTATGCCTCCCTAGCAAGGGAGTGGTCTAAAAGTACACCGCTCTGTGAAAACTGGGAACAGAGACAGGAAGAACCTAGATATTTAGAAACATGTTTCCAAAGAATACCAATAAAACCTGGGAGAGAGCGGGAGGCAATGAGTAGAAGAGAATGGGTTTTACTAAGAGGCAACCATATTGTGTGTAAAATCAGAGACAAGCTGTTACAAGAGTTGGCTAAGTGCCAGCATTGGAGCCCTCCTTTAGAAGAGCAGCCTGGAAAGTCTCAGGTGGAAGGAGAGAGTACTGGAGAGTCTCTGGAAACAGAGAAGACTATTGTAAATTTGGCTCAGAAAAAGAAGCAAAAAAGTAACAGGAGGAAGGTTCATATTACTTTGGTAGAGTCTGAGCCTAGTTGTTCTGAAAACAACGCCCAAAGGACTGCATTGGTAGCAAATGATACAATAAAGAATGATACATTGTTTCATGGTAAAGCTTTTACAGAGGCAGAAGCTCACCCCCATACTGAGAGGAAGGCAAGAGAGTCAGGGAGGGCAAGCAGTATTTAAGGAAATACTTGTGGATTTCACTCAACAGGTGAGCACTGATATTTTGAGCTGATTCACCCAAAGCATGGGAGAATCCTTAGTGTCTTGGAGGGTAAGAATCAATGACGAAGGGGCTGCTGGGATAGTGATAGAGTGGAATGCTTGAAATTTTTAAGTATTTGCCAGAATCCTTTTGTCCAGATTTTCAACTGGCAGGAGGTAACAATACAACCAATCTGTTAGGTTTAGCTGCTAATGGATGCAATAGAATGTATCCCGCTGATTCTGTGGCCTAGTGGAGACAAACCCTGGTTCTCACTTAGAGACTATACGAGAAAGTTGGAAAAAGTAATGAAAACTGCTATCATGGTTGGAGATGCAGATATGTATCATGAAATCTCCTTAGTGGTTCCTCATAGAAATATTATGGTGAAGACAGCTCCTCCTGCTTTTAAGCACCTACTCTTCACTATTAATTGGTGAAATAGGGCACCCTCTGTCAGAGGTGCTGGATAAAATGATAAATCTAAGTAACTTAGGAGAATGGGAAAAAAAATAAATATCTTCATTAGATAAAAGTAAATAGCCAGAAGATTCAAATTCAGGATAGATTGCCAAGAAAAGAACTGTTTATTGCTCTATTGAGAGCAGTGGTTGATTTTAGAAAAATTGATGGCATTCCAACTAATGAATCATAAAAAAATGTATCAAGAAAATGGGCTTGATGTTATACAGAATAGAGAAGTGAGAACTTCACCACAGATGTCCCTGAACCACTGTATACAAGTTTGTCACACCTTCAGGGGGACTCAGATTAAAGAAAGTGCTGGGATAGGTGGAAGTGGTCATTATGCTGAACTTTTGGCAGTGTAGCATGTCATGGGAATAGAGCGAAGAGGACAGTGTTATATATTCTCCTGTGAATGAGATTATGATATTGAGTCCATGGACTCCAGAAGCACGGCTGACCCTATATTTGTCTCTTTTTGGCTTTTTGTCTGTTAAACTTGTTCATGAGATTGTTTTTTTCAGCAGGTTTGGTATCCTCCACCTACAGATGCCTTATTGCTTAAGCCAGATGTCATCCCCTGTCCATGACTGTGATGTGTCACCTCTGGACCTGGCATTGACCAAGCTCCAGATGACAGCTAAAGAATTGAACTCTAATGAGACCTCTTGGGGCGGGGGCAGCTCTACAACCAATTTCAGCTTGAAGTAGCTTTAGAGAAGAGACCTTCGTCCCTTACCCCAAGATTTTGAAGCCCATTTAGTGATTGCATGCCATGTGATACTTATAGTCATGGTCTTTATCGTGATCGTGGGCACTGTAAATATTGCATTGGCTCTACACTTATGTAATGAACTACCAATCAAATTATTTGGTAAACAAATTAGAATCACCCCTATTCCAAACTATAAAAAACCACAGGAAACCCTGCTCCTTGTTTGTGACCAGTTTGTATTCCTAAGTTCTCTGCTGGTAAAATGAACATGAATAGCCCATGTTTGCTTCAGGACAGTCCTAACTGTCCTAACAGACTAGCTAGGCAATCACTTTAGAGGGAGAATCCTTCCAATGATTATAATGGAAAGAATAACAGTAAGAATGGCTAACACTTATATAGTGGTTATTACACGTCAGGCCCCAAGCTAAGAACTTTATAAATATTATCTTATTTGATCCTCACAAAAACCCTGGAAGGTAGGTGCTATTATTATCCCAATTTTACAGATGAGGAAACTGAGGCAAACTAAAGTTAAGTGACTTATCACACAGGGTCACACAGCTAGTAAGTATCTGAGGCTAGACTTGAACTACGATCTTCCTGACTCCTGGCCCTGTACTCAATCCACTGTGCCCCCTAGTTACCTGTAAATGCAAAGGGTCCCAAAATTATGCCGCAGTCTCCATATCAAGTCCAATGGCTGGCTAGATCACCTTTGACTTAAGAAACAAAGACTCTCAGTCTGCACAAATTTTTGTCCTTTACCTGCCATCACCCTTTTCCCAGAGTTTTATTCTGGGAAAAACCTGACTTTCAAATAGCAGAAGAAAGCTATGGAATTGGAAGCTATTAGAATACCCATTGGCTCCTCATCCCACCTCTGCTTCAAAAGGAAAGCTGGTATTTACAGTAATGTTGCTTTTGGCTGTAATCTGTGATTTCCCCCAAGAAAGAAAGAAAGCAAAAATGCTCTCTTATGTATAATAGCACAGGTTGTTTTCTTCCCACATAGCAAGCAATGATGAACATGAGGGAATTATAGCACGCATTAAAAGAATAAATTAAATAGAATTTGGAAACTCAACTTTTAGCCAACTTGTAACTTGTAGTTATCTGCCTTGAGGTGGAGAGCAAGTCTGGAAACATAATTCAGTTTGACGATTCTTCTAATTAGCTAGTTCACATTTTTCATAAACAGGTTCAATCAAACACTGTGTGTATGTATACATATATATGTATGTATATATGTATGTTTGTGTGTATATATATATATATATATATCCACACATATACACACACATATACATATACATACACACAGATCTCCAAGGCAGATCTTTTCCATTGGCTCCTCTTTCTCAAATGCCAACTCTTCCTTTTGTTCCAGCCCACTGCGGCTACCATAATTGAGCACTTCTGTGGACACTTCAGTCACAGCTTTGATGGCTTCCCAGGACCTCATGACCTTTTGGAACTTACAAGGTCACCTAGGCTCATCCATCCATCTTGAGGTTGCTGTTCAGTCACCTAGTGATTCTGGAAGATATATGGCTTCTACCATTCCCTTACTCTACTCTCCCATGAAGTTTTGAAGAGCCCTTATAACTAGAAACCATAAAGGAAAATGACCCTTTGGGGGAAGGAGAGGGTAGGGCATGGTTTTGAGCCATCCCTTTACTTCTTAAGCCAGAACTGTGGGTATACAGATAAGTTTTGATTAGTATAAATAATGAATTTCCTGAAGTTGTTGAGATAATATGACTAATTCAATATGATTCATTATTTGCAATAAATAGAACCTAGCTAAGTTATGGCTTCAGAAGCAACGGGAAGACTTCACATATACAGACTCAATCCTACATAGAAAGAATCTATATAGTCTCAAAAACAAATGGGGAAAAGGGAAACATTACATATATGTGTCCTATAAAAAGGAAAACTAATGACAATCTTCATAATACATGACTTTATTAGATTGGTCATTCAAAGTCCTATGCTCAAATCTAGTCCCTGTCATTTGTTAGCTGTGTGTCAAGCTATCAAATGGAGAGAACCTTACTTCAATTGCCTATTTCAAAGGAGTATTGTAAAAAGAAAAAAATTATTAGAAATTTTTACCTATCACTAGTCTGAGCAACAAGAGAGAGAGACACTGAAGTCTGCGTAATGGTTCTTCATATATTTGAAAACAGACATCATGCCTTCCCTTGGTCTGCTCTATCTTAATCATGTTTAGTTCATCCATATCTTGAGTCTAAATTTATCAATATCCTTCCTCATATGCAGCATCCATAATGAAACACAATACTATTACCTTCAGTGATTTAAACCCTATTATTCTGTTACTGTAGCCTTACGGAATGTTTAAAACTCTTTTAACAACTTAGAATAAACTGAAACTGACATATCTTTTTCCAATGAACTACTTTAAACCCCTCCTCCCCCACCATTAATAATAGCATCAAAGATGGCGGTGCAGAAGCAGCAAAGTTCCACAGCTCCTACACACCCAGCCTAAATACCCATAAAATACAACTCTAAACAAACTCTAGGGCTCCCAAAGTCAAAAACATACAGAAAACACAGCTCTCACTGAAGGCAGCTCAGCAGGAGGGGCTCATTGCGGCAAGGTGGGAGCCAAGGCCAATCCAGCCTGAAATGGAAATCTTGGCGAGTCCCCAGGGCAGGAGGAGCTGCAGTGTGAGTCTACCCAGGGGAGCAGATCTACAGCACCTGGAGTGATCTCCACATCTATCAAGTCAGGAACAATAAGGATTAGAGAGAGGTCAGTAAAAGTGAAGCTTTCAAGCTAATTTAGGGGGAGGAAAAGCAGTCCAGCCAATCTGCCCCTGGGGCAAGGAAGCAGCGGGGGAAGGGCAGGATCTGCTACAACTGGCAACTGCTCCACTGGGCTGCTTCAGAGCTCCTGCCCAGCAGACCCGCAGGGGGTCTGAGATGATTGATCAGGGCCAAGGGCTCTTGCATTGAGTGGCCTGGATCCGGATCATGGTCTTGGGTGGTGGTCCTGGGGTGCACTTTCAGCAAATCAAAGCTGGTGGGGGCTGCACCACCCCCCTAATAGCTCCAGCAGCTGGGAAAACCCTAGTGATTTGGGGCAGAGCTTTCCCCCCTGACAGCAGAGTTCCACAAAGCTAAAAAAAAAAAACAACCAATTAATTGACTGGCCAACATGAGGAAAAGGAAGCAAAATAAGAACAGCAATAAAACCCTAGAATCCTTTTTTGTGGAAAAAAGAATCAAAGCATGGAACGGGAGGAAGACAACACAGTCAGAACTCCCACACCAAACGCTTCCAAGACACTTGCAGAATGACTAGAAGCTATAGATCAACTGAAAAAGGACTTTGAAAAACAAATAAGAGAAGTGGAGGAAAAATTGGGAAGAGAAATGAGAATGATGAGAGAAAATCATGAAAAGAGAGTCAACAACCTGACTGAAGAAAACAACACGTTAAAAAATAGATTAACCCAAATAGCAAAAGAGGCCCAGAAAGCC
>JAQQSW010009744.1:0-13155 GCA_028646575.1 Pseudocheirus occidentalis
ATGACCTTGAAGACCATTTTCAACTCTAAATCCTGGGAAGGAGATTCACGCAAACATTATTATCCCAGTTTTACAACTAAGGTGACTGTGGCTCAGACAAGTGCTGTGACTTGTTCAGGCTTGCATAGTTAGTAAGTTTGGGAGCCACAACTTGAAAATCAGTCTTTCTGAGTCCGAGACCAACTCCTTTCTCACTGTGCTCCACTGCATGGTATAACCTACATTGGGGACGGGAAGAGAATCTCGTCTGAGGGAGAGCTTCCCAGTGCTAATTATACCCAGAATGGGACTCAGATCACTGTGGAATAGGGGAAAGGGCATGGCTTTATCGTGGACCACTGCAGTTGGAGACTGGGATGCCATAGGGTCATCCTAATTGGCCTCAACTGGACCTGAACTTTAAACCAGATCATTTTATCTCTTTGGGGGAAACAGCCAACTTCAGGGATTATCATAACAGTAGTTAACCTTTACATAGTGCTCGCTATGTGGCAGGCATTGTGCTAAATTCTTTAGAATTACTGGTGGCAGTTTATAAAAAAGAGGCTGCTTAGTGTGGAGCAAAAACATCTGGGATTGGTCCCAGGTGCTCTGCTCTGTGACCTTGGACTAGTCGATTCACCTTTCCTGGCCTCAATATCCTCTCCTGTAAAAATGAGGGGAGAGGGATGACTGGTTGATTTCTAAGGCTTCCAGTTTGATATTGTGTACTCTTCTGACTCTTCGTGTTGAATGGCCATTGCACTGCTCTTAATTTAGAAGCCGGCACTGCGGTTGTCAGTGCTGGCCTGGAGAGCTGGCAGTCAGTCCTGCCCTGTGCTGCAGTCAGTGCTGGGGAAGGACGACAAAAGTCACAGCATTTTCAAACGAGGTGTTGCTCAGCTGTCATAGAAGGTTTACAAAGTCACCATCACAGATTAGTTCATTAACAATGAAAAGTCATAGGGTTTAAATCCAGAGGAGACCATAGACTGGTGGTGTCAGACTTAAATAGAACAGGGACTGCTAATCTATCCCTTTGGAGATATGTATTGACTAGTTTTAAAGTGTAATATTATCTATGTTTTGTTGCATTTTTATTTATTTTGTTAATTATTTTCCAATTACATTTTAATCTGATTCAGGCAGTATTTGGGAATGTTGTGAGCTGCACTCTGATCTAGTCAAATCCCCTTATTTAATAATTGAGGAAACAGAGCCTCAGACAGGACAGTTGACTTGTCCAAGGTCACAGTGCTCACAAACCCAAGAGCTAGAATTCAAACATGAGTGCTCTCACTCCAAGTTTAGTACATTGTACTGTTGAAACTTTTCCATCTATACTATACTGTCTAAAACAGAGCTCATTATCTTTTCCCTAAACCCTCATATCTTCTAAACTCACTTGTTTCTGTCAAAGCTACCATGGTCCATTATCCTGGATTCCCTACTCTTAGATACCTCACATCTCCTGTCAGTCACCAAATCCTGTCATTTTTTCCCTTCGTAGTCTCCCTCTCTCTCACTCACATTGCTACCACTTTAGTTCATCCCTCACCACTTCACAGCAACAGCCTCCTCATTGGTCTTTCTGTCTCAAGTCTTTCACGTCTCCAGTTCATCCCAAATACTGTTGCCAAAGTAATTTCCTCCATTCAGTTGTTGTTCAGTCATGTTGGGCTCTTTGTGACCCTCTTTGGGATTTTCTTGGCAGATACTGGAGTGGTTTGCCATTTCCTTCTCCAGCTGATTTTACAGATGAGGAAACCAAGACGAACAAGGTTAAGTGACTTATCCAGGGTCACACAACTACTAAGTGTCGGAGACCAGATTTGAACTCAGGAAGAGTAGTCTTCCTGACTCCAGGACTGGTACTCTGTCAACTGCACCATCTAACGGCTCCCATTTCCTTGATTAGATCTGACCAACTGCAGGGACTTTCTATTGCTTATAGGATAAAATAGAAATTCCATTTAGCTTTTAAAGTTCTTCATGATTTGACTCCAGCCTATTTTTCTAGTCCTATTGGACATTATTCCTCCTCCCACACTCAGTGATCTGCCCAAACTGGCCATTTCTGTTCCTTATGCATGATGTTTTCCGTCCCTTATCCTTTTACATACCTTCATACTGGCCATCCTCCATGCCTGGAATTCACCCGCCCCTGATCTCACCCTCCTCGAATCTCTCTTCCTTTAAGACTCAGCTCAAGTACCATCTTCTGCACTAAGTCCTTCAGAGTCCTCACAACTAGCCAATGCCCTCCCTCTTAAATTACCTTGTATTTCAGTACTTTGTATTTGATTAATTCTTCATTTATACTGCTCTTATTTGTGGTTTTCTCTAGGAGATATAAGTTTGTTGCAAGTAAGAATGATTTCATTCTTTTTGTATCCATGAATCCTAAAGCAAAGTAGGGACTTAAGAAATACTTGTTGGTTGGTTAACTGATTGATGGCCCTTTGTGTTAAAAATCATTGATGCTTTTTGTTTTTATGTCATGTTGATTTTCACATATATTCTGTCCTCCCCCTCCAGCATTGAATAAAAAATTTAAAAGAGAGCAGAATGGAAAAGCACTTTAGCAAAATCACCTAATGCAGGGCACTTAATGTTTTGTGGAATAAATTCCTGCTGAGAGGATGTTAGGTTGCATCTATACAATACACTGGCACAGCTCCATAGGAGTGCACTCATATAGCTTCTTATCATTGGAGGTCTTCAAACAGAGGTCTATAGATGACTTATGGTATGGCCAACATTTGAAAAATTACAAATCACTTTACATAGGATTGTCAATTTAGAGCTGGGAAGGATCTTAGAAACCGTTGATTCTAGTCTTCTCATGTCATGAGGCAAGGGAGGCAGACATATGGTTACTGATTTTCCTGCAGCACATAGGTAGTATGTGACTGAGGTGAGATTCGAATTCAGATCTTCCTGACTCTAAATCCGCTGTTTTATCTACTGTGACACCTATGTATCCATTACCTTATGGAGGACTTCAGAGACAAAAGGCACTGTTAGAAATTGTCTGATTGCCTCAGTATACAGGTGAGCACATGGAGGCCCAGAGAGGACAAATAATTTACCCAAGGAACCAGGCAGCAACTGGTAGATCTGGGATTCAAATGTAAATGTAAATGTGAATGTACATCTGGGCTTCTCTCTGCTGTCCTGTGTGGCATCTTAATCTGGATGACTACTTGGTAGGGATGTTGTGGAATGTATTTCTGTTTAGGTACAGGGCAAACCCCATACCTTCTCAGGGTTATAGGTTCTCAGATTCCATGGCTAATTTGGTGAGTGGTTCAACTGGCAATTAGGTGTATAATTTAAGCCTCAAACACTTTTGGATCTTAAGTTTCCAGATAATTGAGCCAAAACATGTTGGGGTCTTGGATATTTAATTTGCTGTTTCTCATTGTATGTATAGACACATGCTCTATGTGTCTCTGTGTGGGTATAATTTCGATCTCTGTCCTTGAGCATAAGAAACAACTTTTCAGTGTAAAAGTGTGACAGCTGATGAGGAAAAAGGAGAGTTTTTTGAGGGGTGAGAAGAAGGAAGATGGAAGTAGTTTCACACATTATATAATCTCATGGGCCATTGATAAAAACAAAGCCCCCATATACTCCAGCATATTTATAGCAAAATTTAAAGCAACACTTTTTGTAGTAGCAAAGAACTGGAAATAAAATAAATGCCTATCAATCACGGAATGCCTAAACACATTGTGGTTCACGAATATGATGGAATATCACTGTGTAATATGAAATAGTGAATATGATGAGTACAGAGAAACATAGCATGATTTCCATTAACTGATACAGAACAAAAGTAATCAGGACCAAGAAAATAATGTGTACAATTAGTAAAATAATGTAACTGAAAGAATGACAAAACATTTAAATGTGAATGTTGCAAAACTGCATAGAATGAATTTGTCCCCAGAAAAGTAATATGAAAAGACATCTCCACCCCACTCCTCCTCAGAGGGGGCAGGTTCACATTGTGGAACACTGCATATATTTTCAGATTTTAAAAAATGAATTGATAGACTTTGCTGATTTTTCTTTTTTGTTATTTAAAAATTGTATTTTTCATGGATACCTATCTGGAATGGAGTAGAAGGAGAGATATTGGGAGAAGTTTTAGGAGTAGAAACAAAAAATATGGATAGTTAAAAAAGAAATTTCATTGGATTAATCCTCCCATTAGTATGTAAGGCCCCCATTTTTCATCTTTGTGTTCTCTACCACTTACCACAGGGCATTGGACATAAATATTTGAAAAGTGTTTGGTGAAGTGAATTAAACTGAATTCATTTGCAATTAGTCAAATTTAATAAACATTTATTTAATGCCTGGAGCATTAAAATAGGAGCAAAAAGAAAGACAGTCCCTGCCCTCAAGGAGCTTACAATCTAATAAGGGAAGATAACTCCAAAAAGGTAACTGAAAACAGGATGTGGGACATGATGTCAGAGTATAGAAAGTCAGAAGCAGAATTAGGAGGGGAATGAAGGTTAATGGGTCTGGACCTCTTCCCAAAATGGAGAACCTGAGAGGAATTCTGTCCAATGAGAGAAAGAGACCAGGATGACAGAGGAATGGTCCAGTGTGAGAAGGCTGCTTAAGGAAGATGAATGTGATCCAGTGATCAGGGGGAGGAAGCTCTAGACCCTGAAGGAAGGTCCAGGGTGAGATAATGTCTGAGGCATGGTAGCAAATTCCAGAAAATCAGAGCCAGAGTTGTGAGGGAGAAGTCATAAAACCTCTCTGGGCCTCAGTTTCCTCATCTGTAAAATGAAGATTTTGGATTTGCTGAACTTAAAGATCCTTTACATATCTAACTCTGTGATCATAAGATTCTCCCTGTGGTGCTTACATCTAGATTTGGGGTTAAGACACAGCTCACTATAATAAATTATGATAAGAGCTAAGAGAGGTATTTTTATATTTATATTATATGAGGTCTGAGGGGATAAGATCCCAGAACCGAGCCCAGCATCTTGCACTTGGCAGGTGCCTACTAAATGTTAATCAAATTGGTCATTTTCTCTGTATCACCAGAATTTTAAAAATAGTTCATTGTGGATTTAGAGTAGGTTGACTTGGAAAGAAAATTTAACTTGACTCCTTGAAGACCTGATTTCAAGTTCCCAGTCTCAGCAGTTACTGGCTGGGTGATCTTAGGCAGACTTGGCTAATCTTTCTGAGCCTCCATTTTACCCATCTTATGGAAGGGTATAAAAATGCTTCTCCTACTCATCCCAGAGGAAGGAGCATGCACTCCCTCACTCTGACGCTTGAGAACTAGGGTTCACAGTCCGCCTCTGACTTTTTTTACTTCTGTGTTCTTAGGCAAGTCCCTGGGTCTCAGTGTCTAAATCTGTAAAGTCAGGAGGTGGGACGAGATGGGCTCTGCTGTCCCTTGCTACTATGTTCCGAGGATCCTATGAGATAATGAAAAATGTCTCAAAAACTGTAAAGTGTGCTATAAATAATAACTATAATAGATAACTAAGTTCAGTGTAATTGGGAAGTGTTTAACGAAACAAACACAAATATAATGCAACATAGATAATGTTAAGGTGGCCCTTTTCTAAGTCAACATGTGTCCAGCAGGAATCTTTTAGAGATTTAGAGACACTATTTAATGTTCCTGATGTTTGTTTGTACCCTAGTAAGTACCAGTGGCTGGGTTAATTTTTTTAGATGGTAAAAGTAAAAATTAGCTTTTTTAGAAAGCATGCGTTATTGCCTTTTGTACCTTCTCTCCCCTTCTCTACTCCACAATATTGGAGAATAGAGTAGAGAATAAGGATTTATTGAGTGTCTACTATGTCCTAGGAGTGATGGATGCTAAGTGCTTTTTAGATGGCATCCTATTTGGTCCTCAAAAGAAGTAGGTGCTATTACTAAACCCATTCTATAGTTGAGGAAACTGAGACAGACAGAGGCTAAGTGACTTGTCTGAGTCACATAGCTAGGTCTGAAATTTCATTTGAATTTAGGTCTTCTTAAGGCCAGTCCTAGTACCGTGTCCAGTATGCCTCTGCAGAAGTGGAATGGGGACATATGTGACCTAAAGTCATTTATTATCTTTTTTTCCTGATCTATAGATCATTATGGTTAAACACAAATTCTTCCCCATTGGCCATTCTTCTGGTGATGTGTCTGACCACATTTAAGTTGCCTGATCTGCAGATGACAGACACGGTTTGTTGCTAGGCCGATCCTTGAATTCTTTCCAGTCTGGTAGGATCTGCATTAGCTTGTGTTCTGGTGGCACTGAGAACCTGAACTGATCAACAAGTATTTATTAAGTGCCTTCTATGTGTCAGGCATTGCATTTGGCACCGAAGCATTGGAATGCAATTTGCAAAGAATGCAAATCTCTGTCCTCAAGTAATTTAAATTCTATGGGGATGGAAGGGTGAGGGCCAATGTACAGACAACAAATACAGAATAAGTACAAAGTCAATAGATGATCCAATGTCATCTCCAAACTATGATAAAGCATTAGAGGAAGACTTTTGTGGAAATTTGATGGCTAGGTATTGCAGTGGATGGAGGGCTAGGTCTGAAGTCAGGAAGACCTGAGTTCAAATCCAACGTCAGACACTAGTCATATGATTTTTGTCTGCCTCAGTTTCCTGAAGTGTAAAATGAAGATAATAGCACCTACCTTTTAGAATTGTTGTAAGGATCAAATGAGGTGACATTTATAAAGTGCTTAGCAAGTGCTTATTGTCTTCTTAATCAGAAGATCAAGGATTTTGAAATCATTGGGACCTTAAGGTTTGCATATTTCAACCTTTTCTTTTTAGTAATGAAAACTTCTGAGTCCCAGAGTAGTTTAGTAATTTGCTCAGTAGCACACAGGTGGTAAGTGGCAGGGCCAGGGTTAGAACCTGTGTTGTCTGACTAAATGGAGTGCTCCTTCTAGTGTTCACTCCTCTTCTCAGTATGGAGGGGGGAATGAAGTTATTGGCTCATGCGTTTTCATTCAAGTTAGTAGGACAATATGGCTTCTGAGGTCCCTTGCAACTCTGAGAGCGTGTAATTTATTCATAATCTGTGATTCTGGGTTTCTGGATCCCTTGCTGATCTAGTTTTTCATATTACCAGGTTTCTCCAGCTTTGATCTTCTGTGCTCAATGGTCTGATATCTCTTTCAGCTCGGACAGTTCAGTGACTCAGGTGTTTTCCAATGACGGTGTTTTCTTTTATATTTATATTGTGAGAATCTTAGAACATAGAATGCAGAAGGCAAGAGGCCTGAAAAAGACCTTAGGACAAACAGTGTCAGAGCTGTAAGGGACTGTCTAATGTAGACAGAGACAGAAGGAACCTTGGAACAGAGAATCCTTTGTTCTCAGAGTTGCAAGGGACCTCAGAGACCATCTGGTCCAACTTGTACCTGAACAGAAAACTGGCTACAACATTGCAGACAATCATAACCAAACTGGAGTGTTTTTTTTCTTTTGGGAAGGGGGAAGGCAGGGCAGTTGGGGTTAAGAGACTTGCCCAAGGTCACATGACTACTAAGTGCTAAGTGTCTGAGGCTGGATTTGAACTCAGGTCCTCCTGACTCCAGGGCTAGTGGTCTATTTGCTGTGCCACCTAGTTGCCCCTAGATTGTTTTTTTTTGGTGACATATTAAGATAAATATTGGAGTATTTAGGTGGTGCTCTGGGCCTAAAGTCAGGAAGCTTTGAGTTCAAAACGGACCTCAGACACTTACTAGCTGTATATTGTTGGGCAAGTCACTTAACCCTGTTTACCTCAGTTTCCTTAAGTATAAAATGAGCTGGCGAAGGAAATGGCAAAGCACTCCAGTATTCCTGCAAAGAAAACCCAAAATGTGGTCCCAAAGCATTGGACACGACTGAAACAATTGAACAAGATAAATGTTTATTGGCAATAATTTTAGGTATGCTGGTACAGCTAGTATCCTCCCTACCCTTTTTTAAAGGATTTCAGCAATTGTCATTAAAAGAAAAAATTCTTTTTGGTGGTAGAACAAATGTGCACCTTTGGTAGAACCAAAACAGAGAAAAATTTCCAATGCATTGGCATCAGACCTTTGGAAACCATGGGCAGTGTTTTATATGTACCCAAAATGTTTCTGTTGTTAAGTGTTTTTCCTGCTTCGTCTTCCCCTTTGGTTTCCCCTCCCAACTTGTACTCCAGAGCCTGGGAAGGGCTTCCTTGGGATCTCAATAATAGAGTGCAGGATTTTTCAGTCGTTGGTCAGCCTCCATGGCCTCTAAGGTCCTTTCTAGCTTTCGATCTCTGGTCCTATGTCTCAGGCACACCTCATGCATCACAAATATTATCTATGGATGCTTGAATCTACAAAGCAGCTGTGTTGGGTATAACGTTTGGTTTACAAAACCGATTTACCTTAGGACAGCAGTTCTCAACCTGTGGGTTGCGACCCCTTTGGGGGGTGAACGACCCTTTCACAGGGGTTGCCTAAGGCCATTAGAAAACACACATTTCCCATGGTCTTAGGAACTGAGACATTGCTTCTCTATCTGTCTGTGGGTGGGTCCACCCACATGCAGATACATCCACATAGGAGTATTAAAGGGTGACGGCAACATTAGGAAGGTTGGGAACCGCTGCCTTAGGAGATCTTATGTTATACATCAAGAACCCTGGCGGCTCAGGTTTTGGTCCCTATTCTGCCATTACCTTGATATGTGACCTTTGACTGGTCTTCAACTTGCCCTTTCTGGACCTCAGTCTCTTCATCTGTCAGGTGAGAAGGGTAAAGTGGATGATCTTTAAATTCCCTTCAAATTTTAATGGCCTAGGACTGTACATTTAGATGGCAGGCTAACATTTACTTCCATTTCATGAACGTTATTAAATGCCAACTGTGTGCAAGCCATTACATTCCCCTTTAGTACCCCAAGGATCTATGATTCATAGATTATATTCTCTTCCTTCCCCCTCTTATCATACCCTAGCAGGTAATCTCCATGTGTATCTGTAGCTGAAAAAAACTGATCATTGTTGGCTGATCCACTTGGCTCTCTGAACTTATATATATATATATATATATGTATATATGCTAGTCTGACTTCTTGAGAGCGGGGACATTTTTTAAACCTTTCTTTGTAAACTCAGTGCTTAGCATAGTGCCTTAAACACAGTAGATGCTTACTAAATGCTTGCAGAAAGGCAGCCAGGTGGCACAATGGATAGAGAACCGATCCTGGAGTCAGGAGGACCTGAGTTCAAATTTGACCTCAGACACTTGTTAGCTCTGTGACCCCGGGCAAGTCACTTAACTCTCATTGCTTCAAAATAAAGTAAAATAAATGCTTGGTTGTTGTTGTTGTTTTGCTTTTTTTTTTTTGGAAGGGAGAAGGCAGGGCAATTGGGGTTAAGTGACTTGCCCAAGGTCACAAGACTATTGAGTGTTAAGTATCTGAGGCCAGATTTGAACTCAGGTCCTCCTGACTCCCGGTCAGTGCTCTTTGCATTGCACCACCTAGCCACCCCATATGCTTGTTGATTTGACATGGATGATGGAATTCTAATCTGTCTCTTGACTTATACTCAGAGCTTTTCAAGCATGGCAGGAATTACCAGGGCTTATATTGCTTTGGAAACTCAGTGCTACCTCTCTGCCACAATAAGGCATCAGAAACAAGACTGTAGAGGAAGGATAAAGTTTATTGCATTTAAAATATGGACTGATTTATACTCAAATTTTCAAAAACACATCTGTTATGTAAAGCAGAATTTGTCCATAAAAGGGGGTAGGCTATCTTTTCTTCATGTTAATGTTAGCATCAACTAGAACACTCTGAATTTCAAATGAATAACTGTAAGGTATAAATGCCTCCCATTATGTCCCACATAAGACATAACGTGTGGCAAGTGAAATCATAAAAACATAGCGTTTTAGAATAGGAAGGGACTTCCATGGCTTTCTGGTTGAACTCATCCATAGAGAAGAATCCTTACTGCAACACAAACAATACTTTAACAAATACAGAATGCAGTGGTCATCTGGTCTCTGCTGAAAGACCTTAAATGAGGTGGAACCTGGTATTTCTCATGAAAGTGCTGGATCCAGAATCAAAATCTCTTGGTTTAAACCAAAGCTCTGCTTTGGATAAGCCTCTTCTCTTCTTTGGGCCTCAGTTTTTGGACCCGTAAAAATGAGATGTTTTGATTTAACAACCTTTAAGGTACTTTGTAATTCTAAAATCCTAAGACAGCGTCAATGAATTGGAGGTGAGATCCTGGGGAAAAGGGAGCTTTTGGAGGGTAGTGGGCTGGGGGATGCCTAGAGGATAGGCTGCTAGGAAATAGAAGTTGTCAGAAGCAGAGAAAGGTTGGGGAAGGAGAAACCCAGGAGATAGCAAATGTCCTTGTGTCTGGAAGTGCAGGAACATGGAGGGCTTGATGCTGGATGAGAAAACTCTCAGAAAGGGTTACAATATTGCTCATTGCTATCATATCATACAAAAATGGCAATAACCAAAGCTGCCTGGATTAGGAAAAAAGGGTGTAATTCCATCTCAGGGTTTCAGGGACTTGAGCTTGTGGCTCTTGTGGTTTATGATGTCACCAGAAACCCCTGGCTCGAATTATAGCCTTTTAATTTACAATTTAGTGAGGGGGTAGGGCCAAGGGTCCATCATTCATGCTTGGAATTCAGCATGGTCCACAGGGGGTGAGGATTGGCCTGGGAAGCCTGAGCCTTTGCTTCTCACCTCCCCCTTTCCCTACTGGCAGTGGTAGCCATAGTTGTCATTGTTTCAACTCATATCTCTGTTTCTTATATTCATGTCTCAACCCTCCCTCATTCCCCCAACCTCACCAGCAGTATTTTAAATGATTAAACAAAATTCCAAGAATCTAGTGGTGCAAGTAAAAAGAGAATTTGATTTAGACTCAGAAGACCTGGGTTGGGATCTTGGTCTTTTCAATTGTGCATTTTGGACTTTAGGGAAGTCTCCTCCATGCCCTGCAGCTCAGTCTCTTCATCTACAGGATAAAGATTTGAGAATAGATGACTTCTCAGGTCCACACTAGCTCTAAATATATGATCCCTCTAGAGTCCTCTGGTCACCATGGTGATAGAGAACACAATTCCAGATTTCTTCATTTCATGCCCATCCAAGAAGGGTTCAGAGCTGAGAGCTAACACCTTCTTAGAGTCAAATCATCTGAATTTAAGCCCTGGCTCTGCTCTTTACTACCTGTGTCCTTGGGCAAGTAATTAGACCTTATGTCCCCCTCAATGAAAGGAGGAGACTGGACAAAATCATCTCTTTGGCTCCTTCTGGTTCTAAATCTCATGATCCTATGATCTTGACAGATTCAAATCATATTCCTAGAGGAAGAAACAGATTATATTGTAAGAAATGCTTTGAGACCCTTCAAAACACATGTTTCACAAAACATATTTGTAGTTTCTGAAGCACTTCCCTTACAACGAACCTCTGAGGTTCATATAGGTAAAGCTTCCTGACCAGGATCATCTAGCTAGAACATGGCAGATTTGAACCCAGATATTTTAATTCCAAGTCGAACATACCTTCTAATATACAGTGTCACCACTCTGGGAATACATATGCTATTTTACTGAGAGGGCTTTTCTTTTCTTGTGTTTCCCTGTCCCTCTATCCTCCACAGTGGAGAATGGGCTGACTGCAAACATATTTATATTAGATAATATAAATCTTCAAGAGAATGTGAACTCCCTTATGAACAGGCAGTTTTTAGATGAACAAATTAAAGCTATCTATAGTCATATGAAAAAATTCTCTAAATCACTAATGATTAGGGAGATGCAAATCAAAAGTACTCTGAGGTAGCACATCACACTTATCAGATTAGCTAAGATGACAGAACAGGAAAATGCTAACTGGTGGGTAAGATGTGGGAAATTTGGAACACTAATGCATTGTTGGTAGAGCTGTGAACTGATCCAACCATTCTGGAGAGCAATTTGGAACTATATCCAAAGGTCTATAAAACTATGCACACCCTTTGACCTAGCAATACCACTTCTAGGTCTGTATTCCAAAGGGACCATAAAAATGGAAAAAGGATCCACATGTACAAAAATATTTATAGCAGCTATTTTTGTGATGGCCAAGAATTGGAAATTGAGGGGACGCCCATCAATTGGGAAATGGCTAAAGAAGTGGTGGTATATGAATGTACTGGAATACTGTTGTGCTGTAAGAAATGATGAGCATGAGGATTTCAGAAAAATTTGGAAAGAATTATATGAACTGATGCTGAGCGAAGTGAGCAGAACCAGGAGAACATTGTACACAGTAACAGCCACAGTGTGTGATGACTGACTTTGATAGACTTAGCTCTTCTCAGCAAGGCAAGGATTAAAGACAAATGTCCATATATCAAAGAAAATGTCCATACCTAGAGGTTCTACTGCCAGGCAAATATCCCATAGTGGTTAAAGGCTGAAAAAAAGGTCCCATATATGCCATCATAAGAACTTTTTTTGTGGTAGTAAAGAATAGGAACAAAAGTAGATACATTTCAATTAGATAATGCCAAAACAAATTGTGGTGCATAAATGTAACAGAATATTGCAGTGTTGTTAAGAATTATGAATATAAATAAGGCAGAGAAACATGGAAAGAGATATTAACTAGTGCAGGGCAAAACAGAAGCTGGAAAACAATATACATAATGTAAGTGGAAAGAAAAAAGAACTAAAACTGAGCACTGCAATTATATAGGCTAATATAATATAATGACTGAAGAAGAGTAGAAAAATGCAGCTTCCTCTCTTCTTTGTAGAGGGGGGTGATTGGGTGTGACTATTATACACACATGTGTATATATGTGTAGGTGTATACGTATATATAATATACACATATACATGTGTATGTGTATACACACACGTGTGTACGTAAGTACATATGTATGTACATATGTATGTATGTATAAGACTAATAACTTTGCACAACCCTCCTTCACTTAAATACAGTTCACTTGCATGTCATGGCATCACCTCCATAATGTCATGGTCCTTTTTGGAAACAAAGGACAAACAACAGGGACCCAATTGGAACTGGCCAGTTGGAAAATACAGTTTCTTTCTTTGTTTCTCTCTCTCTCTCTCTCTCTCTCTCTCTCTCTCTCTCTCTCTCTCTCTCTCTC
>JAQQSW010009745.1:0-13154 GCA_028646575.1 Pseudocheirus occidentalis
TTTTAATCCCAGCTCCCTTAATCTTCAAAATGTCATATTCCAGGCCCTTCAATCCCTCATTGTAGAAGCTGCCAGATCTTGGGTTATCCTGATAGTGCTTCCAGAGTATTCAAATGGTTTTCTCTTGGAAGCCTGTAATATTTTCTCCATTAACTGGGTATTCTGGAAACTTGCAATAATATTTCTAGGAGTTTTCTTTTGGGGATCTTTTTGAAGAGGTGATCAGTGAATTCTTTCAAGTTCTATTTTGCCCTCTGATTCTAAATACCAGGGCAATTTTCTTTGAGGATTCCTTGAAGGATGCTTTCCAAGTTATGTTTTTGGTCATGGGTTTCAGGTAGAAATTTTATAATTGTCTCTCCTGGATCTATTTTCCAGGTCAGTGGTTTTTTCACAGAGATATTTCACATTGCTTTCTATTTTTATTTTCATTTCTTTGTAACTGTTTAATAGTATCTTTGTTTCTTATAAAGTCATTGTCTTCTACTTGCTCCACTCTAATTCTGAAGGAATTATTCTCTTCAGAATGCTTTTGAGATTCTCTTTCCACCTGGCAAATTCGACTTTTTAAGTCATTCTTCTCCTCATTGGCTTTCTGGGCCTCTTTTTCCATTTGAATTAATTTATTTTTTAAAGTGTTGTTTCCTTCAGTCAGGTTGTTGACTCTCTTTTCATGATTTTCTCACATCATTCTCATTTCTCTTCCCAATTTTTCCTCCACTTCTCTTATTTGGTTTTCAAAGTCCTTTTTCAGTTGATGTATAGCTTCTAGGCATTCTTCAAGTGTCTTGGAAGCATTTGGTGTGGGAGTTCTGACTGGTTGTCTTCCTCCCGTTCCATGCTTTGATTCTTTTTGTCTATAAAATAGGATTCTAGAGCTTTATTGCTGTTTTTATTTTGCTTCCTTTTCCTCATGTTGGCCAGTCAATTAATTGGTTGGGTTTTTTTTCAGCTTTGTGGAACTCTGCTTCTAGGGGGGAAAGATCTGTTCCAAATTGCTGGGGTTTTCCTAGCTGCCGGTGCTATTAGGGGGGTGTTGCACCCCCCACCCCAGTTGTGGCTTGGTGAGAGAGCACCACAGGACCACCACCGAAGACCATGATGAGGATCCAGGCTGCTCAATGCAAGAGCACTTGGCCCTTATCAGTCAATTCAGCCCCTCTGTGCAGTCCACAGGCCAAGGGCTCTGAAGCAGCCCAGTGGGGGGCAGCCGCAGGTTACAGCAGTTCCTGCCCTTCCCCCACTGCTTCCTTACCCTGGGGGAAGATTGGCCGAACTGCTTTTCCTCCCGCAAATTAAGTTTCAAAGTTCCGCTTTCACTGATCTTCTATAATACTGGCTTGCTAGATGTGAAAATCCCTCCAAGTACTGTAGATATGCTCCCTGGGATAGACTCACACTGCATCTTTGGAGGCTTGGCTCCTCCTGACTGCCCTGAGGCCTGGCCTCGGTTTTGGTTTTGGGCTTCCTGGCCTGCCAGCCTACACGATGAGCCCCTCCTCTGAGCTGCCTTTCACTAGACCTTGTTTTTCATGCCTTGGTAGATGTGACATTGCTGGAGGTGTTGTAGATCTTCTCTCCTGTAGACTGGCTGCAGCTCAGCTTGGCTCCTCTGGCCACCCTGGGGCCTGGCCACGTTTCCATTTCAGGCTCGGCCTGCCTTGGCTCCTGGCCTGCCATGGTGAGTCCCTCTTGTCAAGCTGCCTTCAGCAAGATATGTGTTTTCTGTATTTTTGTGAGTTGAGAGTCCTAGATTTTGTTGAGAGTCATATTTTATGGGTATTTTGGTTGGTTGTGTGGGAGCTGTGGGACCTTGCTGCTTCTATGCCACCATCTTGGCTCCCTATTTTTACTCACATTAGAAGTATTATGAAGTATTATATATTAGATTTTCTAAGAAGTTTTTGCACCAATAAAACCAATTCAATCACAATTAGAAGGAAAGCAGAAAGCATGGATTTTTACATAAATTATCTCTTATAAATTCCTCATTTTTCAAATACATTGAGAACTGCATCAACTTTATATGAATACAAGTCATTCCCCAATTGATAAATGATCAATGCATATGATCAGGGAGTTTTCAGAAGAAGAAATCAAAACTCTCTAAAGTCATATGAAATCAACTCTTGATTAGAGAAATGCAAAATTAAGCAACTCTGTGTCATCAGGTCATAGCTATCAGGTTAACTAATGTGAGAGAATGGGAAAATGATAAATGTTGGAGAAGATGTGGGAAAATTTCGACATGATACTGAAGTTGTGAACTGATCCAAATATTCTGGAGAGCAATTTAGAACTATACCCAAAGGGTAATCTATACACATCCTTTGATAGAGCAATACCCTTACTAGGTCTATATTCTAAAGAGATCATAAAAAGGAGGAACAAACATATACAAAAACCATTTATAGAGGCTCCTTTTGCCATGACAAAAAATTAGAAGCTGAGAAGATACCCATAAATTGGGATATGGTTAAATTAGTATTATGCTATGCAAAATGACAAACAGGATGATTTCAGAAAAATCTGGAAAGACTTACAGAATTTGATGCAAAATGAAGTGAACAGAACCAGGAGAACATTGTAAACAGTAATGCAATATTGTGTGATGAGTAACTATGACTTATTTAGTTATTCTGAGCCATAGAATGATCCAAGACAATCCCAAAAGGCTCACAATAGAAAATGCTATTCACATTCAAAGTAAGAACCAATGGAATCTGAATAAAGATAGAAGTTGCTATTTTCCCTTTTATTTTTTTCATATTTTTCCTTTTATAATGTTTCTTCTTATACAATGTGACTAGTATGGAAATGCATTTTACATGATTTCACATATATAACTGACTTAAAATTGATTACTGTCTTAGGAAAGGGTGGAAAGGAGTAGAGGGGAAATTTGGAAGTCAAAATTTTATTTAATATGGTAAAAATTGTCTTTGCATGCAATTAGAAAAAAAATAAAGGGCCTTAAAAAGGGGGGGGGGGGAAGAGAATAGAAGTGTTATCAATCACTGATTCACCAAGCATTTATTTAGTGCCTGAAATGTATTGGAATTATAATAAATTTTAATGCTACAAATATAAAAGGAAGAGTCCCAGACTTCAAGAAGCTATCATAATATCAATTAAAAATGCAAAAGATATAAATCTTAAGCAGTATAGTATGGTTCAAGAGTTCTCTTGAACTAAGTAATTTTTTCCTTTTAGTGCTTCTAGACTTAACCCCTTTTATGACATTTTCCCCCAACCCTCTTAGGTACTTTCATCATGTTTCTCCTATCTTCCTACTAAACTGGTATGTTGGAAAGGACCTGAAAATTTTTCACATAATTAATCTAATATCTTAGTAATAGTTTCCATAAGCTATATTTTAATAGGGTAATAAAATAAATTTCAAAACAAGCCCTAAAGTCTTTAGAATTGATATTCATACCCTCTTCTGAATGTTCATTCTCATTTCTAAGGTTTTCTTATCCCATTCTCCCTATGTGGAAAGTACCATTTTTCTTCCCAACTATTCAAACCCTATTTTTCATTTCAGGGTCCATATCCAGTCTCATCTCCTTCATGAGTCTAAGACTCCATTGATCTGTCCCTCCTCTGAACTGTTATAGTACATACTGTTTATAAAATTAATTTTTGGATATAACCCTCAAATATTTGACATTCTTACACTTTTTGAATATATGCAGACTTTATTTTATTTGATGAAATAGATTAAAAATTCCTGGATATTAGGAATCACTTACTTTCCTCTTTTCCTCTCTTTTTCCTTTCTTTCTCTTCCCTCCCTCTCCCGTTCACTCCCTTTCCTTTCCTTTCCTTTCCTTTCCTTTCCTTTCCTTTCCTTTCCTTTCCTTTCCTTCCTTCCTTCCTTCCTTCCTTCCTTCCTTCCTTCCTTTTTTCTTTCCTTCCTTCCTTCCTTCTCATTCCTCAGCACTTGAGGGAAATGTTATGCACTTATTAAATGAAAAAAAATAATTTCAGTCATCAATCAAGGGATGAAGGAGTCATGAATAATACCTAGTGTCTCTTCTACTCCTGATTCTATTATTACACATGGTTAGTTTTTTATGCATTCTAATTTTCCCTTCTTAATTATATTAGTTAAGAATCACAAAAACTCATAAAATACTTTTAAAGGAATAGAAATTATTCTTTTACAGAAAAGCAAAAAAATATCATTTTCTGTATATAAATTTAAAAAAACCTGCAGTCTCCTTTTACCCAATAATTCATCTGTCATTTTCCCAAATGCCATATAAGGTTGCTGATGCATGATTTGTAATCTATGGAACTGCCATTATTCATTTCATAAGGTTGTGTTGTCTACTCTTAGCTATGGCATTATACAAATTGAGATTTTCCTTGAACTGTATTAGAAAAATAGGTTATCTCATGTTGGTACATTAAAAATACAGCTTTCTTGTACCCATTTGTTTCCTTTTTCCATGAATATCCAAGTACTTACATAGAGCTTTCCTTTTTATTTTTATGTTTTTTAAACTAATTTTCCTTAACATAGTCTTGGGAAAATTTTTTTAACCTTATTGGGAATTATTAGGCATTTCATTATCTTTATTCATTCAAGAAATATTCATTAAGAGTCAACATAACTTAAGGAATAAAACGTTTATCTTGGAATTAGTAATTCCTAAGTTCAAATCCTGCATTTGATATTAGTGGTGCTATAAACACAGACAGAGAAAGCTAGATGGCATAATGAATAGAACATTGGGCTTTCAGTCAGAAACATTTATGTTCAAGTCTGGCCTTAAACCCTTACTACCTGTGTGACCCTGGATAAGTTATTTAATCCTGATTGCCTCAGTTTCTATATCTGTAAAATGAGCTGGAGGAGAAAATAGTAAACAATTTATCTGTCTTTGTCAGGGAAACTCCAAATGGGGTCACAAAGAGTCAGACACAACTAAAAATAACTGAATAACCACAAAGAAGACAAGTCACTCATCTTCTTACAACCAAATTACTATTGTATAAACCAAAGAGTGTATTTCCTCACTTTACTACCTTATATGAAATCACTTCCCAAGAATAAAAAATGGGGGGGGGGGGTGAAATGGTGATTATTTAGTATAGGAAAAACATAATTGTATATGCTATCATTAGAGATTGCAAATAGAGGAAATTTTAACTATGTACTCAAAGAATTTGGGAAGATAAAATTTATATACACTTATCAAGGAGCTGGCATAGATTGGCTTTGATGTTTAAAATTCTATAATGATATAAAAGTATGTTTACATTTGTTTATGAATAAGAACTTAAAGAAATTATTTCAGTTATATTATTACCAATATTGTATACTTATTATGGAAGAGCTTATTGTAGAGTGACCAAAAATGAAGAAGGAGGGAAATGCTGAAGGAAGGGAAGGTAAAGACATTATAAAAATATAATAAAAAGTATCAGCAATAAAAAAGCAGTCCCTGATCTTTAATGAAAAAGAAAAGTTCATTATATTCTTAATGACCATATATGCTTGATTCCTGTTATAAGTTTAACAAATATCTAAATCTTAAAGAAAAGATTTGAAGGTATCATAAGAAGCATTTGGGCAGACCAGAAAATATTTTCTTTACTAAACATATCCACTCAATTATTCTAGTTTCTATATGTTTAGAATCCAAAAACATCACTACATATAAATGATGTGTAATAGTATTCTATTATACTACATAACATTGCACATGCTCCAAAGAAAATTTTTGGCAAGGACAGATAAATTTATATATTTTTTACCTAGAATACTTAGAAAAAATCTTACTGTCCTTTAAGAAATTGATGACAAAATTGAAAATAAAACTTTGCTGATTTGAATTGGAGTGCAATTTAAATTTAAATATTTCTTTTCCTTATTCTCACTGTAACAAGCATCATAATCCATTACCTTATTTCATTAACTGAGAATACCAGGCAATAATTGTATGTTTGTGTGTGTGTGTGTGCATGTGTTAATCTGTGTAGTAAACCAATCAGCACATTCTACAATTCTACTCATGTAGTGTAATACTTAGAATTTATAAAATCTGGTCTGTTTAAGTGAGTTGTCTGATATGCAATGTGTAATTAAGTAGAACTTTTCCCTATATGATTTTGATAAACAACAACAGCAAAATAAAAACAAAAGATGAATCAAATACTTGTACTAGAACTTGATTAAATTATAAAGTTAGAAAATATGCATCTTAGTTTAAAATGATTTGATTGTTTCTTTAGATCAAAATATATTCTGTCGAGAAGATTATTCAACATCTACATTCAAAAGGAGATTTTTTTTCTTTCCTTTTTTACTTTCTGGTAATAACAAGATGCTCTTTAAACTTCCATTTTCTTAGTTGGAAAGTACAGCTGTGTTGTTTATCATGCATTGATTTCTTGTCTTTAAACCCACTAAGGTGTTTCAGTTATTTACAGCTAGTCTTAAGTAAGTTATGTCCATTAAGTGTTTCAGATAGAGACTATTGGAGCAAACCACTAAGGGAAGTATGGATTTGGTAAAGGAAAAAGGTGAGCACTTAAAAATGATATTTCCAAAGAGAACAGGAATATATGTATGTATGTGTGTGTGCATGTGTGTATACATATATATAGTGTGTATGTGTGTATACATATATGTGTGTGTGCTTTTCCATTCTCTTTGTAAAATTAGTTTCTTTTGCAAGTGAAATTGTACTATCTCTTCTAGAAACTATGAAGCAATACCTAGAGTCATCAGTGTTGCTAGGTGCTGTATTGCATAAAATTAACCAGTCAAAAAAAATTCATTAAGTGCCTACTTTGTGCCAGTCCCTGTGCAAAGTTCTGGGGATAGAAAAGAAGGCAAATGATAATCTTTGCACTCAAAAAACTGCCAATGGGGAAGGTGACAACACATAAAGGTATAGGGAAATTGAAGGAAGAGGTGAAAGGAAGAGAGAAAGTTACCAGTAGGGGAATCAGTTGAAGTCCTATAACCAGGCCTGTGTGAAGTATTTACCTTTGGTTCTCTCCTTAGAGGATATAGGAAGACCTCTACAATGCCCTCTACTCTCTCCAAATAGAGAGAGGCAGGTGCCCAAGGAACACTGGGTACTGAGGAGCTGTGACCTTAAGAGTTCATTCCTAAAGGACTTAGGAGTCAGAAAGACCTAGGTTTGAATTTTTCTCAAATACCTATAAACCAGGCAACCCTTGACCAGACATTTATCCTTAATCAACTATTTTTCTTATTCTGTACGTGAATTTTTTATTCATATTTCTTTATATATTGTTCTCCCCCCAACTTAGCTCCTTGAGAGTAGGGGGCTATCTTTTTATCTCCCCCTCCATTGTTTATTATAATGCTTGGCACATAGTGAGTGCCTAATAAATGTTCATTAACTATATATGTAATTATATATATATTATGTGTAAAACTAAGATAATAATAGCATCTACATCACATGGTTGCTATGAGAATCAAGTGAGATAAGATAAGACATAAAACAATTTATAAACCTTAAAAAATCCACTATAATAAAATTAGCTATTAGCTATTAAGACAGTGATGGTGACAATAATGACTACTACTACTACTACTACTACTCCCTCTTCACATAGATCTATATCTATCTTTATATAGCTCTTAACTATTACATCATAGGAAATATGCTAAAAAAAATCCCAGAACATCTAAATATTGGCAGCAAAGCATTTGTCATATTAATTGACAGATCTCCACCAGAATGGAACAAAAACATTTTAAAAAGCAAAACAAGCAACCAACACTTCAAACTACAACCATATAGTAGTTAAATTTCAAAATCTCAAAAATTATAAGTACATTTTACACAAAAAAATAAAGTTTAACAACCATATCACTTTTATTTAGTATTTTACTTTTCCCAGTTACATGTAAAAACAATTTTAACATTTCTTTTTAAAACTTTGAGTTCGAAATTCTCTACTGTCTTCCCTTCTCCAGAACCCCCCATTGAAAAGGCAAGCAATTTAATATACGTTAAACATGTGTCATGAAAAATATAAAAATAATCATGTTGTTGAAGAAAACTTAGGGGGAAAAAACTAAAGGAAAAAAAAGAAAGTAAAAGCAAAAAGTATGTTCCAATCTATATTCAAACAACATCAGTTCTTTCTGTGGGGATGGATAACATTTTTCATCCCAAATTCTTCAGAGCTGTCTTGGATCATTGCATTGCTGAGAATAGCTGTCATTCAAAAGCGATCATTTTAGAATACTGGTGTTACTTTGAACACAGTACATTTCACTTTGCATCAGCCCACACAATTCTTTCTAGGTTTTTTTCTGAGAGCATCCTGCTCATCATTACTTATATTATAACAGTATTCCATCTTAATCACAGACAAGAATTTCTAATTATTTACCCCAGGAAAAGATCTGTTTTAATTTGAGGGGGGGGCAGTAAATATAGATATTTGTACTTGTTGATCTCTTCTAGGATATAGACTTAGTAGTGGTACTGCTAGATCAAAGAGTATGCATGGTTTTATAGCCTTTTGGTCATAGTTCTAAATTGCTCTACAGCATAGTTGAATCAGTTCACAACTCCACTAACAGTGCATTAAAGTCTCATTTTTTCCCACATTCCTTCAAATGTTTGTCATTTAACTTTTTTTGTTGTATTATCCAATCTAATATGTATGAAGTACTACCTCAGAATTGTTTTGATTTGCATTTATCCATAATGAGTTAGTGTTTTTTCATATAATTATAGATAGTTTTAATTAACACATCTGAAAACTGATAATATATTTTGATCATTTATAGATTGATATTTTGATCATATATATTTGATCATGGCTCTTTTATACATTTGACTCAGTTCTCTGTTTGTTAGAGAAATGAGGCCTTTATCAGACAAACTTACTGTACTGGCAGGCAAAGAAGTGCTTAGCACCTTGTTTCAGCTACTTAATTATTTAGCACCCTGTTTGAGCCCCTTATGATTTGAAGGTGGTAAGAACTTGCTGGCAACAGGAAAGGTTGGAAAGGAAGGAGAACCATGATATATAATGAGAAACCTAAGCTGGGAAAGAACAGAACTGGTAGGAAACATGACTGCGGTGCTAGAACTTTGTGTTGATGTTACTTTGTCAAATCTGTCTTCTGACAGAGAACATTTTTGTTGTTACAGAAGCCCTAGGACCTTCGAAGCCCTGAAAGAGGACTTTCTTGTTGTCTATTTACAGAAGTCCTGAAGACGGGTTTTACTGATGTTTTCAGAGGTCCTGAGATTTTACTGATGCTTTGTGTTGATTTCTCAGACAGAGACCCTGTTTTCCAGTCTATGTTGATTGCACAGGCAGAAAGTGAATTGATGATAGTGCTGGCAATGTATGTGAATATTGTTGTAACTTTGCTAAGCTTGATGTGTGTAGGTCTGTTAAGTTTTCTCTTCCCTGAAACAGAGATTTTGAAAGGCTTGAGCTGGACTGGTCACTGTAAGGTTCAAGCTGGAGCAGGAACTGGAACAGGCACTGGAACAGGAGCTGGGAGTTGTCTACCTGTGAATCCAGGTGACGGTTGTATTCATGCAAAAGCTGGGACCATGGAAGAGGAACCATGGAATCAGGAAGCCAGCCTCAGGCCAAGATGAAAAGACCTCTCCTTGAGTACTTAGAACTGACTGACAAGATCATGATTTACTATGATCTAGGAGTGAGAGAACTTTGTACTTTGTACCTTGTACCTTTTAAGGATGGTTAAGCTAAGCGTAATTGGAAACTAGTCTCCAATCAAGAAGAAAGAAGACTTATTTGACTGAAGAGAATAAGACAATGTGACCTAGGGGGTGGGAGACCTTTGTACTTTGCATCCCTTAAGAAGGACTGCTCCTTAAGGATGCTTGAGTTAAAGACTTACTGAATGATATCTTTCGTGTAAAACTATGTGTTCACTTTGATGATAAGTTGTTATGTTATATCATTGTGAATGCTGTGCTTTGCTTTCTGTGAATGTTTTGCCTTAGTTTATTGCTGAACAAATAGAGAGTTCACTATACCATGTGATCAGAAGCTTAAAGCTATTCACAGCAGCAGTCGTCTGGAGAGCTGCTCATGCTTAGCTTTATACTTACCTCAAAAATGTTTTCACAGTATTGCTAACTTCATTTACCTCCATCCTATAACTCCCACTTTTTTTATTCTATTCTCTATCTCCTTTCACCTTGTCCCTCCTCAAAAGTGTTTTGCTTCTATCTCCTTCCCCAATCTGCCCACCCTTCTATGACCCCTCCCCCCTCACTTATCTCCTTCCCCTTCTATTTTTCTGTAGGGTAAGATTTATACCCTCAATTAACAATGTATGTTATTCCCTCTTTGAGCCAATTCTTATCAGAGTAAGGTTCACTTGCCCCTCCCTCACTTTCCCTACCCCTTTCCCTCTATTGTAAAAGTTTTCCTATGCTTCTTTTATGTGAGATAATTTATGCTCTTTTACCTTTCCTTTTCCTCTTCCTCTCTCACCCCCATAATTTTAGTTTTTAGATATCATCCCTTCATATTCAACTCACAGTTTTGCCTTCTATGTATACTCATTCTAACTACCCTATTAATGAGAAATGTCTTATGAATTACAAATATCATCTTCCTATGTAGGAAAAATTATTACATCCCTTATGATTTCTCTTTTCTAGGTTACTTTTTTATATTTCTCTTGAGGTTTGCATTTGAAAGTCAAATTTCCTATTCAACTCTGATGTTTTCATCAAGAATGCTTGAAAGTACTCTATTTCATTGCATGTCTATTCCACCCCCCCCCCAAAGAATTATACTCATTGTTGCTGGGAATGTGATTCTTGGTTGCAGTCCTAGCTCCTTTGCCCTCTGGAATATCAAATTCCAAGCCCCTTGATTCTTAAATCTAGAAACTGTTGAATCTTGTGTAATCCTGAATATGGCTCCACCATATTTGATTTTTTTTTTCTTTCTGACTGCTTGAAATATTTTCTCCTTGACCTTGGAACTCTGGAACTTGTCTATAATATTCCTGGAACTTTTCATTTTAGGATTTATTTTAGGAAGTGATTGATGCATTCTTTAAATTTCTATTTTATTCTAATTCTAGAATGTCAAGACAGTTTTCCTTAACAGTTTTTGAAAGATCACGTCTAGGCTATTTTTTAATTGTGGTTTTCAGAAAGTTCAATAATTTTTAAATTATAGCTCTTGGATATAATTTCCAGGTTTTTTTTTCAAATGAGATATTTTACATTGTTTCTGTACTTTTTATTTTTTTTGTTTGTTTCTTGATCTCATTGTCATTAGTTTCTATTTGCTCTATCCAATTTTTTAAAATTAACTTTGGTTTATTTTTAGTTAATCTCATTGATTTCCACAAGATTTTGAGTTATAAATTTTCTCCTCATCTTTCGCCTACCCACTACCCCAAACCAGTGATCCCACTGTATACACTATGCCCCATTCTGTTCTCTCCTATATCCTACCCCATCAACCCTCTGACTTTCTCATAGAGCAAGATGGATTCCCCTATCCCAGGGATTGTATATCTTATTTTCCAGTTGCATATAAGTAATAGATATATAGATAGGTAGATAGATAGATAGATAGACAGAAAGACAGACAGATGGATAGATAGATAGATAGATAGATAGATAGATAGATAGATAGATAGATAGATAGATAGATAGATAGATAGATAGAAGAATGGATGGACAGACAGACGGACGGACAGACAGATGGATGGACGGATGGACGGACAGATGGATAAATTGATATAATATGATTTTAGAACTTTAAATTCTAAATTCTTTCCCTTCCTCCCTTTTCACCCACCTCCCCTGAAAGACAAGCAATTTAATTTAGGCTGCATATGTATAGTTATGCAGAACATCTTCACAATGGATGTATTATGTAACACTGATGATATTTCCCTCCTTTCTATCCTACCCTCCTCTTATTCTATTCTCTACTTTGTCCATGTCCCTTTAAAGAAGTGCATGCTTCTAACAACCCTAACCCCCAATTTGTCCTCTTCATCATCCCCCCTCTCATTCCCTTCCCCACTACTCTCCTGAAGGGCACGTTACCTGATTTAGGGTGTATGTCATTCCCTCCTTAAGTCAAATTCAATGACAGTAAGGTTGAGACATTCCCTTTTTCCCTTCCTGTTCTTCCCCTCCATTGTAACAGTTATCCTTTGCCTCTTCTATATTAAATGGTTGACACTATTCTGTGTCTCCATGTCTCCTCTCATTCTATTGCTCTACCACCTCTTAATATCACCTTTTAAAATATCATCCCTGCCTATTCAATTGATCCTGTGCCCTCTGTCAATGTACACATAAAAACACACACTCCCATATGTATTCCTATGCATATATACCCTCCTTTATAGACATATATGTATGTACATGCTATGTATACACACACATTTATATTTCCTTCACCTATCCTCATACTGAGAAACATTTCATAAGTTATAATTCTCATTTTTCCACGTTGGCATGTAAATTGTTCAACTTTGATAAGGTCCTTATGATTTCTTTTCCACATTTACCATCTCATGCTTCTTGTGTTTGAATGTCAAATTTTCTGTTCAGTTCTGGTTTTTTCCTCAAGAATGCTTGAAAGTCCTCCACTTGATTGAATGACCATATTTTCCCAGGAAACATTATACTCACTTTTGCTCGGTAGGTGATTCTTGTTTTTAATCCTCACTCCCCTGATCTCCAGAATATTATATTCCAGGCCTTTAGGTAACTTAATTTAGACACTGCTAGTTCCTGTGTTATCCTGATTGTGTTTCCACATTATTCAAGTTGTTTCTTCTTGGCAGTTTGTAATGTTTACCCCTTGATCTGGGAATACTGGAACCCAGCTATAACATTCCTAGGAGTTTCCTTTTGGGGATCTTTTTCAAGAAGTGTTTAGTGAATTCTTTCAAGTTCTATTTTTCCCTCTGGTTCTAAAATATTTAGCCAATTTTCTTTGAGAATTTTTTTTCCATACTATTAAATTGTTACAAAAAATGAAAAAATAGAAAGCAACGTGAAATATCTCCTTGAAAAAACCACTGACCTGGAAAATAGATCCAGGAGAGACAATTTGAAAATTATTGGTCTACCTGAAACCCATGACCAGAAAAAGAACTTGGAAAGCATCCT
>JAQQSW010009746.1:0-13154 GCA_028646575.1 Pseudocheirus occidentalis
GTGACCTTGGGCAAGTTACTTAACCCCAACTGCCCTCCAAAAAGCAAAAAAAAAAAAGCTTAGAGGAAGTCTTTTGATGAACAGGAGTAAGTTTATTGACAGGTCCCGGGAGCTAGAGCTCCTCCTACTTCAAAACTGCAAGAGAAAGCCGAAGCCCCCAGGCTAGGCTCAGACTATCATACCCCGGATTTCGTCCGCTCTCTTGGATTTTTTGATTCCTGTTTGTCATCGCTCTCAGCCCAAGAGAGGGACAAAGGACCAAGCAAGCCTCATCTCTGCCCCGTCCATTCCTATTGGAGGGGGGGGGCGGGACACATTTTGGGCGGCAACTCTAACAAAGAAACTCTCCTCATGGCTCAGATTCATTCTTCCAGATTGTGACATCTTTCCTCCACCCTTCCCTCAACTCCGGGACTGGGTGTCCCACATAAACTAGGGAGGGAGCGAGGAGCGTAAGTGGCCATCCCTGCCCCCATTTCTTTGTTCAGCCAGGGGCTCAATCCCTGGTTGGGATGTTTCCTCTCCACACCTTGCTCTGGGAATGGGTGCTTAATCAAGGGAGTGAGGGAAGGAAGGGGCCATCCCTGCCCGCCGGAGCTCAGGGCTCAGGTGGGCACTTTTCCCTTCCCCCTCCACTCTTGTTCTGGTTTCCTTGCTCAGTTAGGCTCAAGAATGGAATTTCTCTCCTCCACCCCTCCCTGCTCCTGTATCAGGGACGGGTATTTTACATCTTAGAGGAGTGTAATCAGGGGATAAAGGGAGGAACTGTCCTTACCCCACCCGGGCTTGGCTCACAGTCTTGGGGAAAACAAAAAGAAACAACATATTTGGAGATTACATAAGACAAATGTGAAATAGCGTGAAACAAAATGTGCAATTTAGGAATTACATATAAGGCACAAGTGAGGTAAGTGCAATAAGCATAAGTGAGGTAGTAAGGCACAAGTGAGGTATATAAAAGGAGAGAGAATTCCATAAGTTCAGTGCTTATCCTCCTTTCCATTCTAACTAAGTTATAGTTCCCTATTTCTGGAGAGTCTTCACTTGATTTCTCCACATTCAGTAGGAAGGAAGGAAGAAAAAAAAGGAAGGAAGGAAGAAAGAAAAAGGAAGGGAGGGAGGAAGGAAGGAAGGAAGGAAGGAAGGAAGGAAGGAAGGAAGGAAGGAAGGAAGGAAGGAGGAAGGAAAAAGAAAAAATGTAGTACATGAATATAACAAAATATTAGTGCTCCATAAGAAATTATGAATATGAAGAATTCAAAGAAACATGAGAGATACTGAAATGATTCAAAGAACAAAGAACTTGGAAAACAATATACACAATGACTACAATATTTTAAAGAAGGAAGGAAGAGAGGGAGGGAGAGGGGAAAGGAGAAGAAGAAAGAAAGGGAGGAAAAAGGGAAAAAGGGAAGGAAAAAGAAGGAAAGGAGGGAGGACGGAAGGAACAACTTCCCAAGTTGCTGATGCTCAACAACAATTCCAGACTATAGATGGCACAAGAATCCCTGACTGGGCACATATCCAAATCTTTGCTTTTGCTTGTCTAGTCTTGTATGTCCTTACAGAAGATGAATAGGCTTGCCTCTTATCATTTGCTTATCTCTCCATTCTCTTCCCAGATTTGTAGGTATCCAGCCTTTACCTTGTTATCTTCAGGCAAACAACTGGTCTCCCAACCCCCAGGAGACAGAGGTCAGACAGCTATGCTACATCATCCCTGGTCTGAGAGCTCACAGCTCTGACTTTCTCAGTGAAACCATCTGTTTTCCTCTCCTCGGTTCATTCCTTCCACGTTCTGTTAGTCCCCATAGGAGCCTAGGAGAACAATTTAAGCCCTGACCTTGCCATTAACTAGTTATGTAATCTTGTCCAACCAGTCAACCAGCATTAATTAAGTATTTGCTATGTGCCAAACACTGTTGTGAATTCTGGAGATACAGAGGCAAAAAGCTGTTCCTGCCTTCAAGGAGCTCAATTCTAATGGGGAAATTATATGCAAATAAATAGATATAAAGTAAATGGAAGGTAACCTTAAAGGGAAAGAATCAAATAAGGAAAGGCCTCTTATAGAAGGTAGCATTTTGAACTGACTCTTAAAGGAAGCAAGTAATTTTAAGTGATAGAATTTTTGAAGTAATGGGAAAAAAGAAAATTCCAGACATGAGGTTAAGTCAGAACAAAGTCCCAGATGGGAGACAGGGTATCATGTCCCTTTGCTCCTCTGACATTCAGTATTTTTCATTTTTAAAATCTGAAATTTAGATCATATGACCTCCTGATTTCCCTTCCAGTTCTAAAGCTATATTCTCTATCCCTTCCTCTGTGTCATGAACCCTTGCATTGCTGAGAAGACCCAAGTCTATCAAAGTTAGTCATTGCACAATATGGATACACACAATATGTGCGTAGTATTCTCCTGGTTCTGCTCCCCTCCCTCAGCATCAGTTCATATAAGTCTTTTCAAGTTTTTCTGAAGTCTGCCTGTTCATCATTTTGTATAGCATAATAGTATTCCATTACATTCACATACCACAACTTGTTCAATCATTCCCCAATTGATGGGTATTCCCATCAATGGAAGGGTCAATGGAAGGGGTCAATGGAAGCATAAGAAAAGAAAAATTTGAAAAACTTATGCAACATCTGTTGCATAACCAATTAAATATGTAGTGATTACATTATTTTCCAATAAACACACAAAATGCAAGTTACAACCAATCACTGGTTAAGTCAACAAGGAAGTGTTGGCAGGAGAGCCTATTGCGCATAGTGGAGAAGTCCAGAATTCATCTGCAGGAATATGATGAGTGCAATGACTTGTTTACAACATGATACTATACAGTTACATGATGCAATGTTGCATCATCAAAATTTCAATGCAGGGAAAAAATCCCCACAAATTTAAAATAAATTTTTAAATTTAAGATGCATGATTTTTAAAAAATTTATATTTGCAAATTTAAAAAAAAAACCTGTTAAAGAGTTAAAGTAGATTCCCAGGGGGGACACTGAGGAACTATTTTTTGTAAAGGGCATAGTAGGCCAAATAAGTTTGGGGACTTCTGCTTTAGCTTCCTTTTATGTGTTATCTTCCTCTATTAAAATATAAGCTCCTTGAGAGCAGATACTATCTTTCTCTTTATACTAAAATTCCTATTACTTAGCACTGATTTCTGTACTTTAAGGATCCACATGCCCATGGTGTGATTATGCAGGCATTCTCTATTGACTCAGTAATCCCTCCACAACTTGTTTGGAGAATTGAAATGCCCTTAATCATTATTCTTCTAGACATCCCAGAGATGAGCCTCTCTGAAAGTGACTAGAATAGTCCTCAAATGATAGACATATAGAATAACACCAGGTTCATAAATCACCTGACCTTGGTAAAAGACTTCTCAAGACATTGAAAGAACTGACTGATATATTTCCTGAGCAATTATCAGTCTAAGGTTACATTCAAGTCAAGTCATCAGCTAGCCCTGATCTTGAGTAATGAGTCAACAAGCATTTATTGCATTTATTAAGTGCCTACTGTGTGCCAGATGCCATGCTAAGCTGTAGGGGTAAAAAGAAAGGCAAAAGACAGTCCCTGCCCTCAAGGAGTTTATAGTCTAATGGAGAAGACAACGTGCAAACTATTATATACAAATAAGATATAGTAGGCTAAATTTGAGCTAGTTAACAGAAAGAACACAGTAACATTGAGGGAGATAATGAAAGGTGTCTTATAGAAGGTGGGATTTTAGCTGGAACTTGAAGAAAGCCAGGGCAGCCTGGAGGTGAAGATGGAGAAAGAGAAAGAGACAGACAGACAGACAGACAGACAAAGAGAGACAGAGAGACAGAGACAGAGACAGAGAGACAGAGACAGAGAGACAGAGACAGAGAGAGAATTTCAGGCATGCAGGACAGCCAGTGAAAATGCAGTCAGAACTGTGTGTATTGTCCAAAGAACAACAAAGAAGGCTGTGTCACTGAGTATAGAAAACACAGAAGGGAGTTAGGCATTAGAATACTGGAAAGGCAGGAGAGAAACAAGTTACGGAAAGCTTTAAAAGACAAAAAGAAAAATTTGATATTTGATCCTGCAAGTAGTAAAGAGCCACTTGAGTTCATTGAATAGAAACAGAGTGGGATTACAGAACTATAGAAGGACAAATGACCTGATATTCAAAAAAGATATGAGAATAGAGTCTGAATTGACTTCATTTATTGGAAAAAGTTTATAATTTTTTTTAATGGTTAAGGAAGAGCTAGAAAAGGGACAACTGCTCTAATGGTACAGATATCCACTGTGTGACCTTGGACAAGAGACTCTCTTTGCCTCAGTTTCCTTTCATCTAAAATACAGATAATAATAGCACCTACCTTCCAAGGCTGTTGTGAGGTTCAAATAAGATAATATTTTAAAGTGCTTAGCACGATGCCTGGCATATAGTAGATGCTATAAGAATGTTAGTTTCTCTGTTATTCTTTTTTTTGCTTTGCTTTTTTGTAAGGAAATTGGGATTAAGTGACTTGCCCAAAGTCACACAGCTAGTTAGTGTGTTAAATGTCTGAGGTCAGATTTGAACTCATGTCCTCCTGACGCCAGGGCCGGTGCTCTACTCACTGAAGCACCTAGCCACCCCTTCTCTGTTATTCTTTTAAGGGCATTGGTCAAGTATTCACACATTAGTTGATTCATCCCATTCTTTTTTTCTGTCTCTTCTCTGTCCTAGAATGTTCAGTGTTCTTGGTTTCAGAAGACTCAAGGTCAAGCTCTAATATGAACATGTAATAATGTTATGATTTTTGGAATATCACTTCCCTTTCTCAGTAACTCAATTTCCTTATCTATAACGATGGGGGAAATGTAGTTCCTACCTATAAGGGGTAAATTACTTACCTTATTAGATTAAGAGGAAGGTTCTGTAAATTCTAGAGCACTATGTGAATATGATTTATTTAAATAGAAGCAAGGTAGAATGGGGTAGGCAACTAAGGCCTGGATTTTTGGCACCAAGGACATGGTTCCACTCTTGCCTCCAAAACTATATTTTATGAGGAATGGTGAAAAGAACTGATGTTGGTTAGCCTAAGAAGAATCTTAGTTGGGAACATGTTGTCTTCAAATTTTTAAAGAACTATCCCATGGAAAAGGAATAAGATTTCTTCTGGTTTGAAGAAATTAGAGCTATATATACAGTCAAATGAAAAATGTTCTAAATCAGTATTAATTAGAGAAATGTACATTTAAACATCTCTGAGGTATCACCTCACATCTATCAGATCAGCTAATATGACAGTAAAGGAAAATGACAAATGTTTGAGTGGATGTGGGAAAATTAGAACACTAATGCATTATTGGTGGAGTTGTGAACCAATGCAACCATTTTAAAGAGTAATTTGGAACTATGCCTAAAGGGCAATCAAACTGTGTATATTCTTTGATCCAGTAATACTACTACTACTAGGTCCATATCCCAAAGAGATCATAACAATGGGAAAAGGACATACACGTACAAAAATACTTATAGCAACTCTTTTCATGGTAGCAAAGAACTGGAAATTGAACAAGTTGTGGAGTATGATTGTAATGGAATACTTTTGTGCTACAAGAAATTATGAGCAAGTGGATTTCAGGGGAAAAAACATGGAAATTTTTTTTATTACATGCTGATATAAAATGAAACAAAAAGAAAAAAGTAAATGAAGTTTAAAAAAAGAAATAAGAAGGATCAGAACATTGTACACAGTAACAACACTGTGTGATGATGATGCACAACATAGATGTGTTCAACTATGTGTGATTTAGCTCTTCTCAGCAATATAATAATCCAAGACAATTCCAAAGGACTTGCGGTAGAAAATTCTATTCATATCCAGAGAAAGAACTAATAGAATATGAAAGAAAATAGCAAGCTATTTTCACTATTTTGTATATGTTATTTTTTCCTTTTATTCTGTTTTTCTTTCACAAAAACTAATACGAAAATATGTTTCACATGATTGCACATTTTTTTTTACGTGATACACACATACTGTGTATCAAATTCCTTACCATTGTAGGGAAGGAAAGGAGAGGGAGGGAAAACATTTGGAACTCAAAATTTTATAAAAAGTGAATTTCAAAAATTGTCTTTACCTGTAATTAGAAAAAATAAAATACAATTTAAATTTTTTCTGGTTTTCCTCAAAAGGAAAAACTACTTAAAAAATTCAGGAAAATGGATCCAATTTAATATAAGAATAATGCAATAATCAGAGATATGCAGTATTGGAAAGAGGTGACTTATAAAGTAATGAGTTCACTCTCATTGGAAGTGTGCCAAAAGAGGTGGATGGCCATTTACCAAGAATTAGTAGAAAAGATTCATGTATCAGCATTAGACCAAACAACCCCTACACTGTTTTTCCTCTTTCTGAGTGAATGAATATATGGTTCAAATTCTACTTACAGTATTAAGGTGATTTATTGTATCATCACTTCCATAAATAATTTGACTTTTTAGAGGGGAACTTCATAACATAATACAAAAGAGTAAGGTATGTAGAAATTTCTATTAAGTGTAAGTATTCATAGGGAACATATTTGACCTTTGCAGTCTTCCTCTTATTATCTTGCTACAGAATTTGAACCAGGACGTGAGTATGAAAAGGGGCTCTAACATTTTCTATTTGTATTGCCTTGAGCAAGTCACATTTTAGCTCTATATTTCTGACCTACAGTCTCCTGTTTGAAGAGGATACCCAAGGTATCGTGGGTTTATGACTCCATGGTATAGGGAACTTCTGATGAGCAAACTCATTCTACCAATGTATATCTGGAACCATCAGTCTTAGAGGGTGGTCTGAGGTCACTGATAAGTTAAATGACTTTCCCAAAGACACACAAACAGTATATATCAGAGATAGGACTTGATACCAGGTTTTCTGGAGGCTGTCACTTTATCCAGAAGTTCCAGATTGTCTCTCTTTTATAAACAATAGAAACAATAAGAGCTGGCATTTCTATGATGAGTTTGAGCATTAGAAAACCTTTTACAAATAATAAATCACTTCATCTTAATAGCTCAATGAGGGTGTGTGTGTGATTGTCATTCATGTTACATGTTAGGAAACTGAGGCAGAGAAGTTAAATGACATTCTTATGGTCCCCAAAATAGAAAGTATCAGAGACAGGATTGCAACCTAGCTCTCTTGAACCCCAATATCAATACTCTTTCTGCTATGAATTCACATAGCCGTACAAAAAGCGCACTATGTATATATAAAATATATGTATATATACAAAACACATATATTTTATATGTATATAAAAATATACATATGTATACATAAAACATTATGTATGTTTTAGGGCACTATAGAAATGTCAGCTATTGCTATTACTGTTGTTATTGATACATATGTAGTTATTTACATGCTGTCTATCCCATTAGAAGTTAAGCTCCTTAAGGACGTGGTTGTTTTTGCTTTTTCCTATGTCTTCAATGCTTAGTTTATTGCTTGGCACATACAAGACTTTTAATAAATGCTTATTGAAGGAGTAAATAAATGACATGTATCTAACTACTTCATCTTTGGGGCTAATCATCTCTGTGGACACACATACAACCACACAAACACACACACACATACATACACACACACAACCTTTCTCTCTTCTATCAAGGATATTCATTTCATTTGGGCCTAAAGAGCCCCCACTGATACCAAAAGAAGCAGAAATCACAGTAATGAATCCAACAACCTTTTGGCTCATTCCAAAGCCAGTTGAGTAGCCTGCAAGGGCTGGGGAGTAATGAGAGTCACTCCAGATGAGGAGAAGACAGCCTCAGTCAACAAAGACCTAGTTACTAGCAGCTAAACTCAGAAGAGTTGGAGATTGTTTTGTGTCTCTTCCCAATTCTAATTTGGAGAACAAAGAAAAGAAGAGAAACAGGACAAATACCAGTATCTCGTCCTGAGGTATAATACTTTCTGCTTTGATATGAGTTGTGATTTTTTGTCAGTTTCTCATTGAAATTTAATAATCTCATCTTTTTTGGAGGGCATCTTTCAGCTCTGATACCTTCTCCATCTTAAATTAGGTGAAGGAATTGCTTTATCCACCAGAGAAGGAAAGGAAGAAGGAACAGTATAGAGTCATTAAGAAGAGACAATCACAGGTCATTCTAACTATAGGAGGAATGAGACAAACTACTGATATGGAAATCACAATCTAGAAAAATAATAGTATTAACCTCTTATCATTTAGTGTTTTCTAATTATTAAATATTTTGCATATAGTATGTGGTAGATAAGACAAACTGCACACTTCAATGAATCCATGATCCCAAATATAATAATATGTGTGAATTGCTTTGCAAACCTTGAAACGTTCTGTAAGTGTAAGAAATGGTTATTATAAAGCTCACCATTGTTATTACTCATCTCCTTCTCATCTTCTTGTTGGGAATTAGAAATAAGTTCTGAGACAAGTCACTGTCCTGATGTTGATCCTTTGTGTTTGGTGTTAGGTATACTCTTACAGGGGAATAAAATGACTTTTTTGAAACTGAATGATGGTATTGGGATATTAGCTCATCTGTCAGATCAATGAAAGAATCCTTGAGCACATGCCAGTAGTGACAAGGACAACAGAGACTATATATTGTTCATCTGGCTCTCCATGTATTTGGATCTTGTCTTCTAATATTTTATTCTAATATTTTATCTTGTCTTCATATTTTCAAAGCTCTACTTTGACTGCACATTAGGAGTTATGTATATGGCAACAGCTATTAAAATGCTCTTAAAATTTTGTGGATTGATATAATGATTATATTATAATTATATCAATATATCAACAATTTATTTTATTGACAATGATTGTATATCAAAAGAACGTATATAATTGATATACATCATTGTTATTCTTATTAGAGTTTTTAATAGGGTATAAGTTGACAAGTTAATATGCACTTAATAAGTGTTTATTATGTGCCAGGCCCTGTGCTAAGCTCAAAGAAAGGCAAAAAATAAAACAAAAAAATAGTGCCTGCTTTCCAGCTTATGGAGGAGACAATATTCAAAGAAATATTTACAAACAAGATATAAGAAGGATAAACTAGAGAACTCAGCAAAGGAAAGGTATTATCATTGTCCAGGATAAGGAAGAGTTTCTTGGAAAAGGTGACATTTTAAATAATACTTGAGGAATACAAGGAAGGTCAGGAGATGGAGATGACAAAAGAGAGAATTCCAGGCATGGCAGACAGCCAATGAAAATATTTCAAGTTGGGAGATGTAGGGTCGTGTTTGAGGAACAGCAAGGAGATTAGTGTCATTGAATACAGAGCACATTGAATAGGCAGGGGGAACATTAAGGTATAGGAAGAGAGAAAAGTACAAAGGGGCCAGTCAGGCTACCAAATATAGGATTTTATATTTTATTGTAGAGGTTAGAAGAAGTCACTAGAGTTTATTTAATGGGGTGAAAGGAGGAAGAGGAGTCATTAGTAGGAGATGTCTTTCAGTAAAAAAGTTTTACAAATAAGTAAAGGATGGATTACAGTAGGAAGAGACTTAAGGCAGGGAAATCAACCATCAGACTCTTGCTATTGGAAGGTTATTGTCCAGGCATGAGTTGATAAGGGTTGTATCAAAGGGGTGACAATGTCAGAGGAAGAAAGCTGAATACATGAGAAGTATTGTGAAAGTGGAAATTGAGGCAGGTAAAGGTTAAGTGATTTTGCCCATGGTCACATAGATAACAAGTGTCAGGTTCAGTGCTCTATTCATTGTATCACATAACTGCCCAAATAAATGCTTAATAATTAGGGAGTAATTTTAAAATTACATTAAAAATAGAGAACATTTTGTCTTCCTGGGACATGGAAGACCTTCCAACATAGCCTAGGAATGGCTTGTTCAAAAAGATGATCAGTACCCATTTCTAGAGATTTGTATAGACACAAATGATGTAGCTGGAAGGAATTTAGAAAACCCTACAAAAAAAATGACTGAATTGGACTGATATCTGAAATATTTTAGTCTCCTCAGTGCCATCCATAGGTCCTTAAACTGGTAAATATTTAAGAAATGTAAAAGTTTTTCAAATACTTTCCAGAATAATAGAAAGGGTTTTGCATTTGGAGGTAGAAGGACTGGTTTTGAATCTTGATTCTACTATTTCCTCACCCTCTGGCCTTGAGGAAGTCACCCTATCTGGGCCCCAATTTTCTCATCTATAAGATGAAAGAATTGAACTAGACGATCTATGATTTTATGACTATCTGTTGAGTTGAATTGAATCAAATTGACAAATTGCTGGTACATGCTCTGTTCATAGCCAAGTAGTTTGTGACCTCTCTTGGTCATCTCTCTCTCTCTCTCTCTCTCTCTCTCTCTCTCTCTCTCTCTCTCTCTCTCTCTCTTTCTCTCTTTCTCTCTTTTCTACGCTGACCTTATTCTTGAAAAAATAGTTTCTCTCCTTATATCATTCTAAGAATCATTAATTTAATGCTACTGATGTACAATGAATTGTCATAAGGATCGCCATAAGAAAATAGTATTTCATGGGCCATTAAAGGCTTAACAGCTATATCAAATGAGGAAAAATTTTAAACAGATTGCATGTTTTTTAATGGAAGAAAAACAGTGTGCTATGACATTGTTAAAATCAAGGAAATTCACCTTATGGCTTTTCCATTGAACTGCATTGCATATGTCAAATTTCAGTCTTCTTTCCATGATAAGGAGATATTAATAACAATAAAAGTAATAGAGACATCAAAATATTCTGAAGAACTCAAACAATGAACTGTACAGGAATATTATCATAGTACTTTCAAGTCTTGGTCATGATCAAGATAATGCTGATTCATAAAAACTTAAGAACAATGCTTTTAATAGATGGTGCCATATAGTACTTAACCTCTAAGATTCATGGAATGGAAAAGCTTTCAAATCATAGTGATCTTGCACAGTAGAGAATATGTGAGAACTCGTTAGGTTTATATCACTGTTACTATGTCTTCTACTAGAGCTGTAATGAGGATGTTTTCAGTGAGCCTGTTGAAGATTTGATTCAATACTAATACTTTTATTCAACTACAAAAAGTAGTTGTTTTATCCTTTTGCTAGTCCATAGAACTTTGTTTTTTTAAATAGAAATAGTAACCTTATCTCTCAACCATTTCTTTCTAAGCCCAATCAGAGAGACAGAGACAGAAAGAGAGAGAGAGAGAGAGAGAGAGAGAGAGAGAGAGAGAGAGGAGACAAGAAGAGACTAGACAAGAACTAGGGGAAAACAATAATAAAACACACCTTTATATAATATTGATATAATTTAATATCATAATAATTCACTTTAGGAAGCCAGGTGGTGAACTGTAGAAAAGAGCATCGTATTTGGACAAAGAAGACCTGGGTTTGAATTTGTGCTCTGATATTTAGTAATTGCATGACACTGGGGAAATCACTTCCCTTCTAAACCTAAACCTCAGTTTCCTTAAATGGAAAATAATACAGTTGGAATAGATGATTTCCAAGGTCGCTTCTAGTTTAAGATGTTGGGAATTATTTGATTTGTACAGAAACAGGATTTACAAAGCCCTTTCCTCCTACCTTTCCTGGGAGATAAAGTGTAAATATTAATAGACCTTATGTGTTTTTGTATTTCCAGGGGCCACTAGGTGGAGCCATAGTGCATAGCGTGCTGGACCTGGGGTCAGGAAAACTCATTTTCCTGAGTTCAAATACCGCCTCAGATGCTCCCTAATCACCCTGGGCAAGTCACTTCACCCTATTTGCCTCAGTTTTCTCATATGTAAAATGACCGAAGAAGGAAATGGCAAATTATTCAGGTATGTTTGCCAAGAAAACCCCAAGTGAGGCCACAAAGAGTCAGGCACAACTGAAGAATGACTAAATAGCAACAATTTGTATCTCCAGCATTTAGCATAGTTCCTAGCACCTAATTTGTGCTTAATAAATGTTTACTGACTGGGTGTCAGAGAGCTGGAGTGACCCAACTAACAAATGCATATTTCCTAACTCCCTGCCCAGTATATAGGAATTTCCCCAATGGTAGGGACTATGCCTTGTTTCATTACTAAATCTCTACCTCCTAGCTTTGTGACTTCATATAACCAAAGCTTAACGAGTGTGTGTTTGCTCTTGAATGGGTGTAGAATCAGTTTCATATCCACCTGTGCATTATCTTGTAGCCCATCTCTCTTCATATTGTGCACAAGAATGACATGAAAGACTTTGTCAAATGCTTCACTGAATTCCCAGCATGCTCTGTTTTTTGGCATTCTCCTGATTTAACAGGCTAGTAACCCTGCCATAAAAGGAAATAAGATTAGTCTAGAACAACTTGTTCATGATAATACCACTCTGACTTTTCCTGAGCAGTATACATAGCTATTTGAATGTAGTTTTTCCCATAAGAATGTTAGTTCCCTGAGGTCAGGAATAACATTTTTTCCCCTTCCTTTATATGCCTAGCATCCAGCATAATGTCTAACACACAGCAATCATTTAATAAATGCTTGTTAATCGACTGACTGATCATTACTTCTCTTTCTCTATGCTCATGAGCCATCCTTTAATAGATATAGTGGGGCATAGGCATGGGGGTTGTCAAGAGATACTTGATTGAATTCTCTAATCCATTTGATGAAATTAGAGAACCTTTAGACTTTACAGTATTTAAAGGATAGGTCACAGAGACAATGATGTACAAAAGTATGCCCCACTTAGTCTCTGAGTAACCATGTTTTCATATCTAAGGGTCAAGACACTTAAACTGGTAGGAGCGTTCTGGCAGAGACAATGCACTTATTTGGAGATGGTTTGCATGATTGTTTAAAAACTAAACCAATGCTGGTCAGTCAGCTCTTAGAAAAAAGTTTGCTCCTCACCTTTCCCTGAACTACTGGGAGTGGAATAACAAAATCCAATAGAAAGGGGTTTGATGGAAGAGGGGATTTCTCTCCCCACCTCCAACCCCCCTCCCCCAGCCATTGACAATGACATCTTGCTGCAGAAGCATGTGACAGTGCCTAGTGGAGAAGCAGGCAACTGTACAGTCCAGTTCAGTCATTGAGGGGAGCAGAGCCTCTAGACTAGAAATCATGATGGGGACAGCAGGCCCAGAAGAGAGACTACTGCTG
>JAQQSW010009747.1:0-13154 GCA_028646575.1 Pseudocheirus occidentalis
GGAGGGGAGGGGAGGAGAGGAGAGGAGAGGAGAGGAGGGGAGAGGAGGGGAGAGGAGGAGAGGGGAGGAGAGGCAGAAAAAACTGAGAAAGAAAGAAAGAAAGGAAGGAAGAGAGAAAAAGAATGAAAGAGAGAAAGAAAAAGGAGAAGGAAGGAAGGAAGGAAGGAAGGAAGGAAGGAAGGAAGGAAGGAAGGAAGGAAGGAAGAAAGGAACGAAGGTCGGTCAGGGTGAAGAGGAGGATGTTTGGTCCCAGGGATAACAGCTTGATATGCCAATGATACACTATTTATAATTAGTTGTAGCAGTTTTGACACTGATGCCACACTCCATGTTGGTAAATAGCTTCCATTGAGTTTAGCCATGACTGCTCCTCACAGCCCCTGCAGCACTCACATTAGCTATGTATGTTCTATCTTTTCAGCTTGGCTCCTGTGAGCTGATCAATTTGCTTACAGTATTTGAAGAGGTACATGTTATAGAATACAAGATGAGCAATGATGAAAGATGAAGAAGGGGGGGGGGGAGTTAACCCAGCAGCCTGACTATTTAAGGTAGCCCAGTAAAAGCCCCGTACAGTGAAGCAGCTGCATTATACTTGTTTCTATTTTATGATCATAAAAGTATTATTATTAATGATGCCGTTTTACATTTTATGGCTCCTTTTCAGCCTGAGAGATCCCAAAGGGCTTCCTGAACCTCCTTTGTATGGCCTCCCTGACTTAATCCAGCGACTGCTCTCCCTTCTTTCCAAAAGGAGCTTCTTGCCAGCAGCAGTACAGGTAATGACAACAGGAATAATCAATAGATAAAGTTAAAATTGAGACATTAAGGTATTAATCCCCAACTCCATACACTTTTTAAAAAGGCCTAATCTTTTCCCCCAGGACCCATTCTATTTCTTAGGCAAGAAAAGGTGGCAGTGGCTCAGCAGCCATTGGTGATGGCTGAGTTCCTGCCTATTTGCACCATTGGGGATAATTAGAGCAAAATGAAACTGCAAACATCAATAGAAGGCTGGGGTGGGAGGGAGGCTGGAAAGAATTTCAGTTAGAAATCTTGAGATTTGTTCCTGTTCCTTACAGTGAAATATAGATTTTAATGCCCTAAAGACACTAAAACCACAACTCCAGTTCTAAGAATTTAAAACACAAAAGAAACATGGGGTTAGGTTTTAAAGTACAAAATTTAGAGGAAATGAGTAGAAGGTTGAAATAGAAAAAACACAACATATGTGGTTTGGAAGCAGAAAAGTCCCCAGGCTAAGAGCCACATTAACGACTCTGAGTGAACATTGAATTCTAAAGTCCCCAAACCCCAAGTGCCAGGCCCCAGGCCCCCAAAGCCTGAATACCTTGCTGAAAGCACGTTGTCTCTGGAGTGAGACAGGCTTTCTTAGCTGTTGTTTGGTCCTCTCCTCAGTGGGCACAGCATCCATCACTTGTGGACCACCTGCTTGAGTTAGAAATAGATTATGACTGATGGCCCAGATCCGAAGGCTACAGTTGGGTGCTCTGTTGCCAACTGCTGGAGGAGAGATTGAAGTACTGTAGTTTGGTTTGGTTTGGTTTGGTTTTAAATTAAAGGGCAGTTATGTGCAATCCATTTATACCAGTGGGATATGTACATACACATGATGTATGTATTGTGCATATATCTATGTCCATGGATGTATTTTGAAACTTCCAGAAAATAGCTCTTCTTTTCCTTCTCTTTGAAAGAATCTTTCTTTCAAAACAATGAATAGAAAGCCAAGAAGGCATTACAGAGGAGAAAGTAATCTCAGAATTCAGGAAAGTGCACAGAGCCCACATTCATTTCTAGTAGGTAGTCATCTCCGTCAAAACATTGCTCTAAAAAGATTATTCCCATTATCCTTGATTTCTCAGCACTTTCCCTCCTTAAGAGGCAGTATGTGTGCTTGCACATACATTTTCTCATTTTAGCTTCACAACATTCCTGTGAAATAGGTATAAAAAGAAGCATGGGAGCATGTGTTTAGGACCTAAAAGAAATCAGGATGTGACTACAAGGAAATCGGGGAGAGCATCTGAAAATTAGGCAAGAGGCATAAAATCATCTAAAAATAATCCAATTCTCCTTTCCATCCTCTTTGGGTTTGCTGTTCTTGAGACTCTTGATTTGTACAGAAGGCCTAAGAATATTTACTATAGGCTATTTTTGTTCTCTTGGTCCACTGAGAAGAGAGGCAGAAAAAGGAGAGAAGAGGCTGAGGAAAGATGAGGGGCATTATTGAGAGATGGGAGAGTAGTTCAACCAAGAAAGTCAAATATACTGTTTTCTAAACATTTAGAAAAATTGAAAGGCAGATGGGTTCTTTTCTGCTTCTCTGACAGCCACCCTTCCTGGATCAGTCTTGCTCAACAGTCATTTATTAGGTATCTATTATGTGCTGACCACAGTGCTAGACATCCTGAGGATACAAAGACAACAACAACAACAAAAGAGTCCCTGCCCTCAAGGAACTTGCATTCAAAAGTAGACAGGGCCTTAGTTGACATGTACCAACTGTCAGAGCCCAGGATACAATTTGCCCTCTGTGACACGAAACTACCAGACAACATCCAAGCTCCCTGGCACAGTACATGGTCAAATCTGACAGAAGAAAACCTTGTTCCAGATTTCCTATTATTCCTGACAGTAAGACCAGCACCACTACCATCCACTCCCATCCCCTGGGCTCTGAACACTATAGAAGGAAATTGTGGAGAATAATAACCACTTTCACACGACTGGAAAAGGACACAATCCCAAGACCACCACTAACTAGTTCAGTGGTCTCCCTGACATATGACCCCAAGCCTATCTACTGAGGCTTCAATCTGTTTCTTTTATACAGTAATCCCTCTGACCCATCCAGAACAGAGTGGGCTAGTCTAATGATTACCAACATCAGACTCATGTTGGCACTTTGTTTGGACCAAATTTGTGATTTCATCCATGTGAGGAATTCCTATTGAGGAAACTCCTCCCTCCAATGCAAATCAGCACCCGCTATGAAATTCAGAGTCGGACAATTGCCTAGAACACTAAAAGGTTGAGTGACTTGCCCAGGATCACGTAGCCAGTAGTTCTTTGTTGTTGTTTGCTTCTTCTTCATCCTTTTTGTTTGTTTAATTAACTTATGTTTATTTTTAGTTTACATCATTCATTCCCATGAGATTTTGAATTCTACATTTTCTCCCCATCTTTCCCCTACCCACCACCCCAAAACAGCCATCCCACTGTATACCCCCTCCCCCAATCTGTTCTCTCCCATGTCCTCCCCCATCACCCCTCTGATTTTCCAGTAGGGCAAGATGGATATCCCTACTCTTCTTCATTATTTAATGTGTCAAAGACAAAGTAGTTGTGTGAGCAAGTCACTTAACCCATTTGCCTCAGTTTTCTCATCTGTGAAAAGAGTTGGAGAGGGAAATGGCAAACAATGCTTTAATCTCTGATAAGAAAACCGCCGCCAGTGGGGTTGAGAAGAGTCTGAAGGCTGAAAAATGACTGAATGGCAACAAAACTTCCTGACTCCAAAGCCGGTTCTCTCTACACTCCTCTCCAGCTGCCTCTTCCTTAAACAGCTTCTATCTCCTTCTCTTTGCCTCCGTATATGACCTGAATGTAGTCATTGCCATAAAAGGAACTACCTGAAGAGCTTTGATGAAGACAAAAGGTGGGAAGTTCACCATAGATAAATTAAGCCTCTCTCAGAAGCACCCAATGACTAATATCTACCCACCACTCCCTCCCCAGCAGTGTGCCACAGCTCTGCTGCACTCCTTGCCTTCTCTCTAGCTTTGTCCCAGGGTCTCTACCCCCCTCAAATGGGTTTTCCTACACACACACACACACACACACACACACACACTCATATGAATTAAGGGCATCATTTTGGTCAATTCACCCAAATTGCCAAAATTGCTATAGTGGTACTTTCATTACTACTTCCTTATGAAGGCAGGGGATCAGACTATGATGATGGATTTGAAAAGTGAACAGGTGGTTAAGAAGATGATGTCTGAGAATGGGATTTGGAATGTTGGCATACAGCTTAAAACAGGAAAATTTGCCAACAATAGAGCATATCCAACAAGGGCCAGTAAAAAATATGTTTCCTGGAGTTAAGAGAATTGGATTAAGATTGCTTTAAATTTAAAAGTGGGCAGAGAGGGAGAAAATTGCCTAGATAGCTTGGCTAAGCCTGATACCATGGAGAGTATCATGAAGAACAGAAGAAAACACTAGTAATTCAGAAGAGACAATGTCCAGGAAGCATGTCAGCCTTCAACAGAAGATTCTACTGAAGGCAAACTGTGGCCTCATGTTTCTATTTGTCAATGAACAAAATATGGGTGATGAACTGGATGGATAAGAGAGCTTTAATAAAATGAGACAGAGTTGACCATACTCAATGTTACATAAATTGCTTACAACAATAATAAAGATAAGGATTTATTTTGTAACAACTCTGGTCATGAGGCTGTGCCTCTAGTGATACTAGATTGACTCAGAATATTTGACATTGACCAGATGAAATCAGAAGAACTGGTTTCCCCAGTTTTAATGAGCTTTACATCAGTTGAGTATCATATTCCATGCCATATCCATATGTTGCGTTTTTCTTTTGTTGAATGTGGGTATTACATCTAGAGAAAGAACTATGGAGTCCAAATGCAGATCGAAGCATACTATTTTCTTTTTTTGTTTTGTTTTTTTTCTTTCTTATGATTTTCCCCTTTTATTTTGATTCTTCTTTTACAACATGACTAATGTGGAACTATGTTTAATTTGATTGCACATGTATAGCTTCTATCAGATTGTTGACTGTCTTGGGGAGGGAGGAAAAGTGGGAGGGAGGGAGAAAAAATTTTGGAATTCAAAATCTTATAAAAGTGAATGTTGAAAACTATCGTTACATGTAATGGGAAAAAATAAAATACTATCAAAACTAAGAATGGGTATTACTATAAGGAAATGAACAAAAGTTGTAGCTCTTAAAGAGTACAGTACAATAACTGTTAGAGACATTGCAACAACTTTTCATTTGAGGAAGCCAAGTATTTCAAGAATCATTCAAGCCCATGATCAAAAAGGAGCTGTTGCACCAAGGCACAAAAGAATATACAATTACAATTGAAAAATGATGCCAAGAACTGATTGACCATCGCAACAAAACAAGCTAATTGTCAGAAAATCAGGAAATCTCTGCAGAAGGACCTGTCAGTTGGGAGTGGGGCCAGAATTTGGACGTGTTGAGTATGAAATGTCCAACTGGCATTTAATTGGTGATGCAGGATTGAAGTTCAAGAGAGGGACTAGATAGGATCTATGAGCCATCTTAATAGGGATCAAAATTAAAACCATAGGAGCTGCTGAGGGCACCAAGTAGAGAGATTACAAAAAAAGAGGACCCAGAACTTTGAGGAATACTCATGTTTAGGAGCATGATATGGATGATGGTGAGCCAGCAAAGGAGCATTTAGAGAGATGCGTGGAGAATCAGGAGAGAGTATTGTGATGAAAGCATAGATAGAAGATACTATCCAGGAGGAGAAGGTGGCTAACTGTATCAGTTGCATCTAATCTGTTGAAAAGAATAAAGACTGAAAAAGGAACAGCAGATTTGGCACTTAAGAAATCATTGCTAACTTTGGAGAGAGCAGTTTCACTGGAGCCATAAGACTGGAAGTCAGATTGCAAAGGGTTGAGAAGTGAGTGAGAGAAGAAGAAATGGAGACCGTGAGTGTAGACAGCTCTTTCTAAGAAGCTTGGCTGAGGAAGGGAAAAGATGTTAGCTAGCAGGGATGGTAAGGTCTAGTGAAGTTCACTTGTTTTTTTTTAAAGATGGAAGAGATTTGAGCATATTTGAAGGTAGCAGGAAAGGACATAGAAAGGGAGCAGGGGTTGATAGAAGGGAATAGGATAAAGGGACCTACATGGAGGGATTGGAGAGGTCAGTATTCTCCACCCACCTAGCCAATGTTCCTGTCATTATTATAACTAATAGCTGCTGTCTGAGAGCTTTGGTGCAGTATTTTGGTCAGTGAAAAAGTCAGTTTCCCTAAACATGCAGAAATAATTATTGAATCCACAGGACCAGATGAAATTGAGGAGACACAGACAGACAGACAGACAGACAAAGACGGAGACAGAGACAGATACAGAGAGACAGAGACAGAAAGAGAGAGAATGTGAATGAGAATATAACATATTTAGGGGACTGAGGGAAGAAGACGAACCATTGAAAAATAAGAGCAGACAGGTTGGAAAGATAACTATCAGTGTTGTCATGGAAGCACAGAGAGGAGAGAACATCCAGTAGGAGGTGGGGAAGTCAGCATCTTCAAAAGTTGCAGAACAGACAAGGAAGAAGAAGGCTGAGAAAGGTAATCAGACTTCACAGTTATTAGATTTATAGTATAATCAGGAACTAGATTATAGAGGATTAAGGAGTACAACATAGTAAAGTGGAGTGTAGATGACTCTTTTTAGAAATTTATAGTGAAACAGGTATAGGAGATTTGGGTTGAGTCAAAGTTTTTGAAGGTCAGATGAGAACAGAGCTTATATGCAGGTGGCTAAGGCACAAAACCAGGGTAGAAGTTGAAAGATGACTTAGGACTTTGGTGACTAATGCTTGGGGAATGATATGGAGTCAGTCCCAAGTGGTTGCCCAGGGGCTGCTAAATGCATGCTCTGGTGCCCCCACATCAGGAAGTATGTTAATCCTGCCTTTGATGGGGGTAGTACCCTGTTCACGATGCTCAGAAAAACAGCTGCTATTCTACACACACTCTGCCTCAGCTCCCCCACACACACACACACATACATACTCCTCCACTGCCACTGAAAACAAGGTTCCCAGTCCTGCTAGCACTTGAGAAGGCTTTCTCTCTCAGCTCCATCTACAGCATCTCCACTTTCATTCCCACTTTACTAAATCCTCCTGCCTTGGGTAGATAATCCTCTCCCAATCATTGACAATGTCTTTGACAGTAGCTGGGGACAGCAATGATCATTTATTAAGTGCCTACTATTCGCAAAAGGAGTTCTTCACACACTAGAGATTCAAAGCTTCTATTCAACCTGGCAAAGTTGTATGATGTATGAGAAATCAGACAGCCCAGCAGAGCCACATGGAGCATGTAAACAGGGCGGATGAGGATTGTCACTATTCCAGCATGCAGAGGTAACAATCAGCTAGGGTATTTAAGGAGAAGGAAGGGCAATAACTATTTCTGGTAGATGTAATACTGGCCACAGCCCTGTTGCCTTTGGGAAGAATTGGATTTTCAGGACAGTGAGAAACCAACTAGAGTAAGCTTTCAGGTTGTAAGGAAGGTCACAGCTATAGCTGCATGGGTATAGTGAGTCATTTCATAGGTCGATATTTCTCTATCCTCCACGAGTATGCTGACCCACTGAAAGGTAGTCATTGCAGATATAAATTGTGACCTTCCCAATTGCCCACCTCTACTCTAGTGTTCCATGTCCTCTGGCATGCTTGGTCCTTGCCCTAGATGGGGGGGGGGGTTCCCTTGTCAGATGGTAAGCCTCTGATGACACACTCAATCATATACTCTGAATATTTGTCTGCCTCAATCTATTTCAATAGTGTGGGGACCTAGAGGCCTTTATAAAAGAGTGAGACACACCAATAAATACTAAAGATAAATGTCTTTATCACAGATTCATTTTTAATTCATACAGTGGAAGCCTTGATGCTTAATATGGTCTTCTGAGTAGCTGGAATGTGAGAAAATATGGGGTATGGGAAGAGGGGTTCAGGGTAAAAAGGATACCACCTGGTCTCAGTCACCAGAAGAAAAAAGGATACATCTATACTTGATTGCATATCACCATGGGCAGGGGGTAAGGGTGAGTGAAGGGGGAGAGGGAGGGGAGAAAATTTGAAACTTAAAGGATTGTGGAACTGAATCTTGTAAACTAAAAGTAAATACATCAATTTAAATTCTGAAAAAGAAAAAAGGATACAATCAGGATACAATCCTAGGGCAGTGTGGTGATGATGGAAGGGAGGAGAATCACCATGTCTAAGACATGATGATCTTCAGGTCAAGACAGGAGGAGGAAGAGTGTTCAGCAATTACCTTGTGAGAAGCTACCCTCAGACTTATCATAGCCAGATTATACCAAGCTGATGTCACAAGTAGGGAATTGCCAGGGGTTGACCCTCACTCAAGATGCACAAGATCAGTCAGTTTCCATCTAGGCTCTAGTACTGAAGATTCCAGAGAAGGACAAAGTTAGAGTGCTGGGGGTGGGTAGCTAGAGTAGGACCAATAACATGCATTGTGAAGTAGTAGATCAAGCACTAGAGTCAGGGAAACACTTTAGACACACTATGTGACCATAGGTATGTCACTTAAGCAAGAAGTGCCTCAGTCTCCACATCTATAAAATGATATCCTTGGCACCACTGGGCTCTAAGATCCCTCAAACCCTCACTCATATATGTTCACTCACTGTTAGCCTCAAGTGGTTAACACCCCTAGTTCCATTTAACCGATTAATATAAATTCATTTTCACAAAGAGATATTTATTACAAAGGCTCAACAGGGGCTAGGACAGAACCTGAGAGGACAACCACCCTGAAGGTAAGAAAATGAACTGGCAGAAATGTGAGAGCAAACTGGGAGGAGAATTAACCCAACTCATGGGAGTATACTGTCCCCTGCACAACCTCCATCTCTGGAGAGAGTAGGCTTAGGCTTCAGATGGTTTCTAAATGGTACTCACACTCTGCCAAGTTCACTTCTAAATGCAGCATGGCCAGTGGATGGAGGAGTCTCTGTCTCTGTTACTACTGGGCTGGGTAAAGCAAGTCACCTGGAATCTTGTTCCTTGTCATGTAGCTTCCAGAAAATCTAGTCATGGACCTCAGCTCCAGGACTTTCATGGTTCACTCTCCCTGTCTTTTACAGCTCAGTCTTAGCCCTCACCATCCTCCTTTAGCCAAAACATCCCAAATCTATATTCACAAGTCACCTGTAAATTTGGAATGGGGAGGTCCTAAGGCCTCTCCCCTTATAGCATCATCTCTAACCAGATCTCAACAAGGCAAGAAAGAGTTAGATAGAGGGCAGAGTCTAGGGTGCCTTTTGCATGCATCCTTCTACTACAACAAAGTCAATCAATAGTGGACATCTTCATCATGTATTAGCAGACCAGAACCAGTTATAGAGTATCTGCATATGTGCCAATGTGGGAAGCAAGGTGCTTCCATTATGCATCAGCATGCCTTTCTAGAAGCAGGCTCCTCAGTTTCCTCCACATGAGGGTTTGCACCAGCCCCACCTCTCCCATTACATATGATTTCAGAGAGGCTCCCAAAAAAGTTCTTTTCAGACTACTACAATGATAGGCTGCAGAATCCTCAACCCATCACCGTAGGACGATGTTTGAAAGCTCTAGATATTACCCCCAAAATAAAAGTAGATCTAGTAAAAATGCATTATTTCAGCAACAGTAAATAAACAAACAAATAAATAAATAACACGAGACTTTTTAAGTTGAGAAAAGTTATCAACATAGAAAGAGGATGTCAAGAGAACAGTCAGGACCATTACCCAGAAAGGACCAGGAACCACTTACTCATTCAAAACATGTATTTTGAACACATACTATATGTCCTGGACCATAACTGGCACTGTTAATAGTTTGCTCTTCTGGATGTGATATTGTGTTTTGATGGAATTTTTTTCCAGTTGTTCTAAAATGGCAATTTTTAAAAGTACTCTGGAGTTCTGCTCTCTGGAATTGAGAGGCTATGGAGGAGTACCAGAATAGCAAATTAAAAGTAAACAAATCTAAACTCACAATGAAGACATTGCACCAGTGAGTGGCATAATGTATTTTTACATTTGTTTATTAACACTCCATATTTCCAAGTCAGTTTGACAGCAGGCTGCTCCTCCTTCTCTGAGTGATTCTCAGAAGCTTTATGTGTTCAAATTTCTTTTGAGAAAGAGTTGTAACTAAAGCCTGGAGTGACCAGGGCTTTAGCCCAGGGTGCTAACATAGAAGGGGTACCCTTTTTTCTAGGTCAGTGGTTCTCAGCCTTCCTAATGCTGCAATTCTTTAATACAGTTCCTCATGTTGTGGTGACCCCCAACCATAAAATTATTTTTGTTGCTACTTCATAACAGTAATTTTGCTACTGTTATGAATCATAATGTAAATATCTGATATGCAGGATGTATTTTCATTGTTACGAATTGAACATAACCCACAGGTTGAGAACCACTATTCTAGGTGATCACCATCTTTATGCCTTGCTTTGCATCCACAGACCAGACCCATCCAGGTGTTGCAACCATTCTCAGACACTACCTTCATTCCCATCTCATTGGGCCTACCCTCTCCCAATACCCCCGAACTGCATAGGGTATAAGTCAGGTTGTCTGAGAAGTAGACTGTCCCTTCTCCCAGCGCAACCACACTCATAGCTAGACTGTCCTCAGAATCATGACTAAGCCACCATCCATTTACTCCTGAGGCACAATTACATATACCGAAAGCGTAAGAATTCCTACCTAAGGAACTTTATCATTGTGTTATCAGGTTAAGAGTATGCCAGATGGACATGACCAAATGTGAAGCAGCAGAGCTGAGCTCAGAAATCAAACGGTGAGAAAACAGGGCTCCAGACACATAAGCTTGTCATGAATTCCCTCAGTCTCTCTGTCTCTTTATGAGGACTAAGGGTTAAGAAAATATAGGGAACCAAGGACTGGCAAATCAAGGGCCCCACATCTCATCTGGTAGGGAGAACCGTAGTAGGCAAACCATAACAAAAGGGTTTTAGTGAAATGGGTTGAAATGAGAAAAACCAGTGACTTCTATACCTGATTTCACAAGAACCCCAAGAGAGGGACAAAAGTCAAGGGAAGTCATGAAGGGAAAAATACTATTATAGGACTTACCTCTTTATGAGATAGTATATTAAGTTTACCTGAAGTCATGATATGATTTTAGTGATGAAATCACACTTCTTGATCTTCCTTTAATTATTCACATCCTCAAGCCTTCTTCATTCATTTTATAGAATATTTTAAAATTTGTGAGACAAAATTTGAATTCAGTTTCATCTTTTAAGGAAAATGGTTCTCTTCTCTTATCTTTTATATGGGGTTGCAAAATCAAACCAAAACAGATAAGGGTATTGCAAAGAAACTAAGAATCACAGAATTAATAATATGTATTTATTGTGTTGTTGTTCATCCTTCCTTTTCAAAGAGGACCAATGACATCACAAGGTGATCATCTGTGGCTCCCAGTGGAGCTTCCCATGGAAACAGTGGTCCCACATGATAAAACCACCTCAGCAGATAGGCTAATTGAAGTTGAGGGAACCAACCTGGTGAGTCAGGGAGGTGCCTACCCTAAGCATGTGAAAACTTCCATCATAGGAATGGCTGGACAAGAAAAATTTGTTCCAATGGCCATGAAGGCGGCTAAAGCAGGGGTTATGAAGCACTTAGAGTTTGGTGAGATTAAAGATGCCAAGGTCATTCACAGCATCCTTTAGCACTACAGTAATAATAATTGACATGTTAACAGCATGTTAAGACTTGGCAAAGCACTTTAAATATATTATCTCATCTTCAATTCCCATTTTACAAGAATTAATGAAAAAGCATTTTTATACACCAAACACTGCACTAAGCAGGAAAGATACAATGGGACAAATGAAACAGATCCTATTTTCAAGGAGCTCACATTCTAATTGAGGGAGAAAAGATATATTTTGTTGTTGTTGTTCAGTCGTGTCTGACTCTTTGTGACTCCTTTTGGGGTTTTCTTGACAGAGATACTGGAATAATTTGCCATTTCCTTCTCCTGCTCATTTTACAGAGGAGAAAACTGATGCAAATAGGATTAAGTGATTTGTCTAGGGTCATACAGCTAGTAAGTGTCTGAGGCTGGATTTGAAGTGAGGAAGAAGAGTCTTCCTGATTTAAGGAACTTACTGCCCAAAAACATATATAGGAAGGTTTGATGAAAAGCAGATAATAAGGCCCAGAGATCTTCAGGGTGCACTTTCAGGTCAGAGGGCATCTGGGTGACATTGTGGTAGGCCATAGAATACAGTGGCTGGACAGTGTGGTTTAGCTTAAAAAAAAAAAAAGCACTGACTCTAGAGTCAGAAGTTCAAATCCTACCTCTCATGTTTATTGCTGGTATGACCTTGGACAGGTCATTTGATTCTCCTAGGCCTTAGTTTCCTCATCTATAAAATAAAGGAGTTGGGGGGTAGGTAGGTGGTGCAGTGAATAGAGCACCAGTCCAGGAGTCAGGAGGACCTAAGTTCAAATCCAGCCTCAGATACTTTATACTTACTAGCTGGGGGCAGAGCCAAGATGGCAGCATAGGTGCAGCAAGGTCCCACAGCTCCCACACCACCACCTTAAATACCCAGAAAATATGAGCCCAGACAAAGTCTAGGACTCTCAGACTCACAAAAATACAGAGAACACATCTCTCGCTGAAGGCAGCTTGGCAGCAGGGGCTCAGCACGGCTGCAGGAGCGGAGGCTGGAACAGCCTGAAGCTGAAACCACAACCAGGCCTGGGACGGTGGGAAGGAGCCGGGCTGAGCCGAGCCCCACAGCCAGTCAGCAGGAGAGATCTACAGCCTCCAGCACCTCCACATCTGCCAAGGCTTGAGGAACAGGATGGGAGAGGCACAGCTCGCACTGCAGCGGAGCAGAGACCCGGCCAGCCCAAAACCATAGCCACGGCCAGGCAAGGCCCCAGGGCGGCCACAGGGAGGAAGAGTCTCCCAAACTTTCTACTTCAAAGAAAATCTAAAGCACCTGCCTGAGGGGAGCTTCTGTCAGAGACAGTTAGTGCAAGTTGAAACTTTGAAAATTAATTTGGGGGTGATAAAGCAGTTCAGCCATTCTGCCCCCAGGGCAAAGAGGCAGTGGGGGAAGGGAACTGCTGGATCCCCCAGAGGCCCCCACCAGGCTGCTTCAGACCCCCTGGCCTGCGGACTCCACAGGGGGGCTGAATTGATTGATCAGGGCCAAGCGCTCTTGCGTTGAGCGGCCTGGATCCAGATCGTGGTCTTGGGCAGTGGTCTTGGGGTGCACTTTCAGCAAGCCAAAGCGGGGGGGGGG